>OVBE01008268.1:0-17388 GCA_900406425.1 Iberis pinnata
CGAAAGAACCTTTGTTTGCTTCCAATAGTTGGCCCTGGAATAGTTTCAATCTCAAATTTAGAATCTTTATTGGATCACAACACCTCTGCTTGATAATCCCAAATCCGTGAGAAATGTTCTTCATGACTTGCTTTTCTTTGCTTCAATACTATTGACTTTGCCTTCACACACTGATCTTCACTCACAATCAAATTGTAGTCTCTCCTAATCTCTTTAGTCATCTCTTGTTTTGTGATCTTAGGATTCTTTCTCAACCTCTCTGAATACAACCAAGCAATTGTCCCTCTCTTCAACATCTTACTATATCCTGATCTAACACATGTATGCTTATCCATGAAGACCTCAATTTGCATCTTCCTTTTTCGTTTCTCATACGAGCAATGACATCTCCATTTACATTCTCCATCTTTATCTGAGCACATTGCAGCTATCCTACTAGATTGAGATATGTACAATTTCACATCGTACCTTGTTTTCAGGGAGTACTGAAGAACAACAAATTTGAAATCCTCTGGCGAAGTGAAGGTCTTGTCGAGACTAAGTATCTCATTTGTAGGTTGTTGTGGTCTTTGAGAACCTTCACTCGATTATATGTGCCTTCAACCACAACTGATGGATCTCATGTACCTAAAACATCTTGGTTACCTTAGTGGAAAACTTGAAGATAAGTTCGCTTACAAGTTTTTCACCAAGCATGGATAAGTAGCTACTGTAATGCTACAAACCAATACGTCACACGCTTAACACTCAAAGACAACTTTCTATTTTGAACAAACTGGGTGGGGTATTAACAACTCATCTTTGGGGCCACCTCTTGAACCGATTTCACCTCCAAGAAAGACATCCACTCGAGCTCCAACCCATCAATGCACCGACCTACTCACGTTCGAGAGGAAACATATGTTTATGGTCACACCCGGTATTACACTCCCCAACCAAACCATCCTCTACAACCAGGGCTGTTACACGAAATTTACAACACTCATCAAAATATGAGCCACTAGTGTAAATACCAAGACAAAACTCTGAAGAATGTTGTAAAGGAACTTTGAAAGTTCAAGAAACTCGTTAAGAAGGGAGTAACTTGTAGAGGTTGTGGTTCTCAAGAAACCTTTTGACCTCAACCGGTACCACGAGGTTTAGAGATAGTAGCGGCTAGAGAGGGATTTTCAGAGGCGCAAAAATCAAGGAGTGGAGGAGAACAAGCTGCTCGTTCAATGCTAAGATAGTTTCAATTTTGATCTTATCATGCATATACGTTGTTGATATCATCCAGCAAGCCGTCAATTTGACTCTATTCTCAACGGGAAATGTTGGGTGTTGGAAAAGTTCTTAATAGATTTGGGCTTTTAGTTAGTATCGGTCAGCAAGCCGTCAATTTGACTCTATTCTCAACGAAAAAGCGACAGATATGCCCGTCAGTTTGTCTGTATTTTTTGTAGTGAAATTACAATAGTTTCTAGTGGTTGGCAGGACTGAATGGATTAAGAGTAGAGGTGAATCTCATATTTCTCTCGAAACTTTGAGAGAATCCGATGTTTTTTACTTGTTTTATTGAAATGAAAAAGAAGTGTTGTGGTTTTGCTCTTAATAAGATAAACCGGAGGAAATTTAGGTCGGTAATCCTTTGTTTTATACTAGAAGCGTAATTGTGCGCGTGTTCCAATTTTGTTTTGAAATCAATCGGTTTTCCACTAGAAATTTCCACCGGATATGGATGCAAATTATTTTTAAAATATACATGGAATAACTACATATCCTTATGAAGCCCATCAGTAACCCCCTTCAATATATCTTCTTCATTTTTTTCACTTAAACCAATGGATTACCACGGTCTTTATAGAGGGTCCATCGAATATATATTTTAAACGATTTAGGGTTTAATGATTAGGTTTAGCGAGTATATATGGTCTAATAAAGCAATTATGTGAACAACAATACTTGTTTAAAGAATAAATGATATGAAACATTAGATTTCAAATTATTGAAACGTTATATTTAACTAATTAGTAACATATATTATAAGTTCACAAACAGTTTCGTTCACAAACAATTTTTTTCAAAATGTTTAAGTTTCCAAAAATTTTTTGATTTGCAAAAATACACTTTATAATATTAACCAACAGAAACAGAGGACTCTGTTTTCAGAAACTCTGAAAGATTCAGAGGGTTTAAGGAAAGAAACAGATAAGTTGGGCTTCGCATACAAACCTGAAACAGGCCCAACAAGCTCTTCTATGTTCCAACTGTCAGCTGCACATGCACAAGACAAAACAGAGGAAAGCGTTAAGAAATTACGGCATGGAATAGTAAGTCAAAAAGCACAAACAAAAAATGTGAAATTGTACAACAGATTTGATGCTATCAGCCTCAATCAAGAAGAGACAGGTGTCTAGGATTTTATGCGTTGAATCATGTATAAATAAGAGAACCTATAATGTATCAGAGCCATGGCTGGCCCTTTAGAAGCTTTTCAATTTTCCACTCTCTCTATTACATTTTATGGAAATCACAGTTTGAGTCTTTTCTTTTGGGACAAGGTCTTCTAGAGTTTGCATATGGAACCCTAGCTCAACTAGCAGCAAGCATCCCAGTTCCCAACATTGAAGGCTATGAATAGGTGCTTCCTCATCCTGACTTCCATATCTGGACTAGAGCAGATCAAGTGGTGAATGCATGGATCTTGGGATCACTCTCTGAAGATATTATGTGTGTGGTGGTTGGAGCTCATACATCTCACGAAGTATGGATCTCTTTAGCCAATCATTTCAACAAAGTCTCGTCATCTAGGCTCTTTAAACTCCAGAGAAAGTTGTAGAGTTTATAAAAGGACCAGAACAACATGAATGACTATTTGAAGGAAGTAAAGACAGTTTGTGACCAACTATCTTCAATAGGTACCCCAGTAAGTGAGAAAATGAAGGTTTTTGTTGCTCTTCATGGACTTGGGAGATAGTATGAGCCAATAAAGATTAGCATTGAAGGACTAATGGATGCAAATCCCCAACACACCTTTGAAGACTTGGTTCCAAGACTAGATGGTTATGATGACAGGCTCGAAGAATATATAACTCAGAACACAGTTTCCCCTCACATGGCCTTTAACACCGAAAGATCAAGCAACCCTTATAACAACTACGGAGGCAGAGGAAACAATTATACAAGACCTGGATATAATAGAGGATGAGGAAGCTTCACCACTAGAGGTAAAGGCTTTCACCAACATATCTCTTAAGGCTCAAGCACAACTAGGTCTTACAATGAAGACAAAATACCTACTGTTATTTGTGAAATATGTGGGAGAAATGGACATCAGGCTCTAAAGTGTTGGTATAGGTTCAACATCTCCTATTAAGATGATGACACACCAACATCTATGGCAGCACTCAGAATCACAAATATATCTGAACATGGAGGTCATGAGTGGTTTCCAAACACAGGAGCCACCTCCCACATCACAAACTCTCCACAGAACTTGCAACATTCTCAGCCTTATGCTGGTTCTGATGTGGTAATGGTGGGCAATGGAGATTTTTATCCCATAACTCATACTGGATCCACTTCTCTCCCTACTATATCAGGTAATTTAAAGTTGAAAGAGGTACTGGTATGTCCTGATATTGCTAAATCATTGTTATTTGTCTCTAAGCTTACACGTGATTATCCCTGTGCTTTTAAATTTGATGATGATGGTGTAGGTTTTAAGTACAAAACAACACAGAAACCCCTGGTCATGGGAAAAAGCCTTAAAGGGCTATATTTGTTAAAAGATGCTTTTGCTCAAGCCTTTTATCCAACTAGACAACATTCACCTACTGAAGGATTCTGGCACAAAAGACTTGGACACTAAAATAAGGAAATCTTACAACTTTTATCTTCCAAGCAGTTAATTTAAATAAAGAAAGGCTTACAAGATATGTGTGAAGCCTGTATGCTTAGCAAAATTATTAAATTGCCTTTCACATCTTCAGTTTCCAACACATCTAGACCTATAGAGAAGATTCATTGGACTTATGGGGTCTTGCACCTACTGTCTCAGTTTAGGGCTTCAAATACTATGTAATTTTCATTGATGACTGGTGTGGATATTGTTGGTTTTATCCGTTAATATTTAAATCAGATTTCTTCTCAACCTTCTATGCATTTCAAAGTTTGGTTGAAAACTTGTTTATTTTCAAAATTGGAACTTTTCAATGTGACGGAGGAGGTGAATTTATCAGTGACAAATTCATAAATCAACTCAAGCAATCTGGAATCCAACAACACATCTCATGTCCCTATACCCCTCCGCAAAATGGATTGGCGGAAAGGAAATACTGGCATCTTGTTGAGCTGGGACTATCCATGATGTTTTATGGCCAAGTACCACAAAAACATTGGGTATAAGTAATATGCTACCAACTTCAGCTTTAGACAATAACTTAAGTCCATATGAGAAGTTGCATGGAAAACCTCCAAACTACACTACACTAAGAGCGTTCGGTTGTGCCTGCTATCCAACATTACGTGACTATGGATCCAATAAATTTGATCCAAGATCTCTCCAGTGTGTTTTATTCGGTTACAATGAATGATACAAGGATTACAGATGCCTGTTTCCACCAACAGGGAGAGTGTACTTCAGTCATCACGTCTTGTTTAATGAGTCATCCTTTCCTTTTACAGATAGATAGAACACTTTCACAACTGATGTCCAATTGACAACATTATATAGTGCTTGGAAACAAAGTGTGAAACCTTCTACTATTTCATAGAGTAATCAACACACTAATTTTGCATCAGCTCGGTCAAATGCATCATCTACTGAAATACCAATCAACCTACTAGGTCCTTCACCAATCCTGAATCCTACTCCAGTTACCATTGTTGCTCCAGAAACACAAGCTTCTCTCTATACTGAGGTACTTACAGATGCCACAATATCTCTTATCTCAACCCCAGCTCTAGCAAATAAATTGACAGAAGAGACTACTACAGAACAAGAAGAGTTTCCTGAGCGTACGTCAGACTTAGATTATGTTTCTATAGGCGACAAGACTCCTTCATGTTCTGCTAGGACAGTCACTTCTCAGCGAACTACTACTCCTGAACAACAACAATCTACTTCACCTTCACAAAGACGACAACAAGCTCCTGCTTCAACTCCAAAAAGGAAACAACCCTTTCAAAGGCATCCAATGATCACAAGAGCAAGACAAGGCATTGTGAAACCTAATCCAAGGTATGCTCTTATCACACAAAAGACACCTTACCCTGAACCTAAGACAGTACCTGCAGCCCTCAAAGATCCTGGATGGACTAAGGCTATGGAAGATGAAATTCAAAACTGTAAAGACACTAATACATGGTCTTTAGTCCCGTATACACCTTCAGGACCAAACTTCATGCAGATGGTACACGTGATATGAATGTACTAGGATAATTGCAAAGGGGTTTCATCAAGAAGAGGGGGACTACTTGAAACTTACAGCCCTATTGTGAGAACAGCAACTATGATACTTGTTCTTCATGTAGCAACAATATTGGATTGGGAGATAAAATAACTAGATGTAAGCAATGCATTTCTTCATGGTGATTTAACTGAGACAGTTTATATGATACAACCAACTGTGTTTGTTGATAAAACTAGACCTAACTATGTATGCAAGCTACAAAAAGCCCTATATTGACTAAAACAGTCATCAAGAGCCTGGTTTGATAAGTTCAGTACTTATCTCCTTGGGTTTTGTTTTGACTACAGCAAACAAGACCCTTCTCTGTTTTTTTATATGCGAGGTAAAGATGTAATAATGTTGCTCCTGTATGTTGACAACATTATTTTAACAGGAAACAACAATGTGCTCTTGGCTAATCTGCTTGATCAATTAAGTCAACAATTCAAGATGAAGGATCTATGGAAGCTTCATTACTTTCTACGGATACAAGCAAGCTTTCACTGTAAAGGTCTCTTTCTGTCCCAACAAAAGTACATTGAAGATTTATTGACCTCTGCAGGAATGCAAGAATGTGCACCTATAGCTACACCACTTCCTTTACAACTTCAGAAAGTCCCAAATCAGCATCAACCATTTGATCATCCCACTTACTTCAGAAGTTTGGCAGGAGAGCTTCAATATCTCAGACTTACAAGGCCTGACATACAATTCTCAATTAGCTATGTATGCCAAAAGATGCACGCTCCAACACAATCAAACTTTGCCACCTAACCAGAAGATCCACTGGAGGTTTCTGCACTTTTCTTGGAAACAATATTATATCATGGTCCTCTAAGAAGTAGACAACAGTGGCAAAGAGCTCAACAAAGGCAGAGTATAGGTCTCTTTATGAAACACCTTCTGAAATTACATGGCTAAGCAATATGTTATGCCATCTTGGTGTTCCACAACCTGCCACACCTGAACAATATGGTGACAATCTATCCTCAGTCTATCTTACAGCTAATCTAGCTCTGCAGTCTCAAACAAAACACTTTGAAAATTACGTTCATTATGTCCAAGAGAGAGTGGCACTTGGTTCTTTAATTGTGAAGCATATCTCAGCAGAACACCAATTGGCAAATATATTCACCAAATCTCTCCCTTACAAGACATTCACTACGCTCATATTCAAACTTGGTGTAGATTATCCACCCACACCAAGTTTCAGGGGGAATATTAACCAACAGCAATAGAACAGTCTGTTCTAAGAGTCAGAGGGTTTAAGGAGAGAAATAGATAAGTTAGGCTTCGCAGAAAAACCTGACAAGCTCCTCTCTGTTCTAAGAGTCAGCTGCACCTGCACATGACAAAACATAGGAAAGCGTTAAGAAATTACGGCATGGAGTAGGAAGGAAAAAAACTAAAACAAAAAAGGTGAAATTGTACAACAGATTCGATGCTCTCAGCCTCAATCAAGAAGAGACATGTGTTTAGGGTTTTACGCGTTGAATCATGTATAAATAAGAGAACCTATAATGTAAAACTGTGTGCTTGATTTTCAATAAAGAAAATGTTCATTCTTTTTCTCTCTTAACAGCTTGAAAGCTCTTTGCTTTCATCTAATCCATTCTTTTTTGTTGCTTACATGACTTGTTTTCCATATGTTTTTTTCCCTATCATTTCTGCTTAAAGTCATGTTATTAAAAAACAAAATGTATTGTCAAAGTATTCTAGTATATATATCTAAGTAAAATCCAATTATTTATTTCAAACATTCTGTCACAAATAACAATATGTAAGGATAAATTCATTTCTTGACATTATGAAGTTTTATAATTCATTTTAATGTCAAACATTCTGTCACGTTAATTTTCTTGACAATTACATTTCCACCTTTATTAATTATTGTAATATATGATGGCAGCAATTATCATCAATTTAACCTTCAAAACGAGAAACGACTATTTTTTTTTTCTGAAAGATTTAGCAATTAAAAATCTTGGGAATATAATAATTCAATTGGTAATAAAGTATCTACCATGGACCAAATTAATTTATATATATTCCTTATAATGCACTCAATCCCTACTAATAATTTGAAAGTCAACTACATATGCACAGTTAGTTATCAAAGAAAGTATATATATATAACTTTTGGTTTTATATAAATGTATCAAAAATCAATGATGAGCCCGAAAAATTAAGAGACATTCTTTGAAATACCCTAAAAAAAAGTTCAAATTCCAAAAATAGCACACACTCCCAAACATTCAAAAAATACCACACATTCTAAAATGTTCCAAAAACACCATAAACATAAAAAATGAATTTCAAGTGTTTAAAATTTCAAATTTTGAGTTTGGATCCACTAAACACTATAAGAAATATCGGTATTAATGTTTTTTTGTGCAGCTATAATAGACCCCCCTATTGTAGCGGAAATCATGTGCTACCAAGAGTGTTGATATTATAGCGTTTTCTTAGCGCTATATTAATGTTATTTTACAGTGTCTCTTTATTGTTGTATAACAATTTAATATGATGTATTATTTTTGACGCTTGCACCTATAATAGCTTTTCTGTGTGCTGCTTAATATTATAAAATAGCTTTTTCCTTCTGCTAGGATGTTAAATTTCATAGCTATTTTGAAATGCACATATCATAATTTTTTCGGTGTGCTGCTTAATACTATAAAATATCTTATTTCTTGTGCAAGGATCTTAAATTTAATAACTAATTTGAAATTCCCTATATCATGAAATATTTGTAAATTAAATTTGATAGCTATTTTGAAATTTTTGGATATTTTTTTTTTGTTCAAAATATTGAATAACATAATTTGTAAATAAAATATATTTTTCATATATATATATATATATATATATATCGTAAATAAAGAGACACAAATTACAAACATACCAAAAGAAATAAAATGATTAACTACAACAGATCCAGAAGCAAATAAAAGACAGACTAAAGAAATGGTTTATAGAAATATAGGCATTATTGTTGACGAGAACCCTTGGCTCGTGATGAGTGTTCGTGTTCTTGTTTTGGCTGTCTCACAGAAGCTGAGTAGCAGGCATTCATGGATTTGATACATTTCAGGAACATTGGCTAGATGTCTTCTTCAGGTTCCGTAATGTGTATCAAACTGTAGCCGAGAGAGCTTATGAACACGGTTTTGGTTATCTCTTTCACCTCATTACTTCTTGAACAATTTCCTAGTTTTGGTTATAGTATTTGCATTTGAGTTGTGTTGACCGCTTCTTGTTATGGCTGTTGTTGTTTGAGTTGTGGCATTACTGCAGCTGCCGCGAGTCCGTAGACGATGCCCTTCCTTGCTTCCACTAGAGTCGCTATATGGAAAATTTAACAAAAGTTCGATCTTTATGATAATAAGACTAAAAATGGAACATGAAATGTGTATCAAACTGTAGCCGAGAGAGCTTATGAACTCGGTTTTGGTTATCTCTTTCACCTCATTACTTCTTGAACAATTTCCTAGTTTTGGTTATAGTATTTGCATTTGAGTTGTGTTGACCGCTTCTTGTTATGGCTGTGTTTGTTTGAGTTGTGGCATTACTCCAGCTGCCGCGAGTCCGTAGACGATGCCCTTCCTTGCTTCCACTAGAGTCGCTATATGGAAAATTTAACAAAAGATTGATCTTTATGATAATAAGACTAAAAATGGAACATGAAATTTGATTTAATGAAGAAAGATATTTGCAGAATAAATTAGGGAAGATGAAATTGAAAAATTAACAAAATTGAACTAGATATTGGACTATCTCAACACAGGATACCAAATCGACAAGAGAGTGGAGTTACCTAAAAATTGAGTATGTTGTTTATCTTTGAGATCTGTAAGGCTTCAAAGCTCTGTGGATCTGTAAGATGAATGTTACCTTTATAATCAGAAAATATAATAATAATATGGAGGAGTAATAATCAAGTGTTTATATCGTGGTGGCTTATACAGATTGGTGGTGGTTTTAGATGGAAGGAGAGAAGGATAAAGAGAGATATGTGGTGGATTAAGAAGGAAGGAGACTAGTCGATAAACCGAATCAATTATAATTTGGCTCCCAAAATTTTTGTTTTGACTCCAAAATTTTTGACCATGAGAGACAATGGCGAGGATAACTCTTAAAATACTAATCTTCACCGTTGAATCATCTCAATCCAATATTTATAATGAGTCGGATTTTTTTTAGTTGGTCTTCAATTGTAATGTCAAAAATTGGGTTCTAAGCTAAGAAGCATGGATTTTATTGATTTTGAGATTATTTAGGATCGTGTACGCTTCTATTTGAATGTATATCTACATTTTATAATGATCATATAATGAAGAGAAACTAAAAGATGCACATAAAATATTATTTTGTGAACATATAAACACTAAACACTCGAAGTAAACCAATTTATACCCTAACCCCTAAAACTTCACACTAAAATGTTAACCCTTAATCAAAAAAGTGTGGAAAGCTTACTTGATTCTTAATTTTATCACTATCACTAAACACTATCACTTTTTGCTATGTTTTGATAACCTTCACTAAACACTATCACTTTTTTAGTTTGAATGAATCACTCAACACTATCATTACCCTAAACCCTAAAACTAATCCCTACACAATCAACCCTATCGTTACCCTAAACCGTAAAAGTTAACTTATGCTTTGTTATATGAAATTTTATTTGAACTTTTCAAGTGTATAATTAAATTATTACAAAGACTTACAAGTAATCGGTTTTTGGTTCAGGTTTGGTTCGGATAATTCATATTTTTGGTTATTCGGTTCGGGTTCTATTCGGGTTCGGTTAGGTTTATTAATTTTTATTTTGATCCGAAATGGAAGCGGTTCAAGTTCTATTCAGGTTCGGTTCAGTTTACTCATAAATATTTGGTTATACTTTCGGGATTCGGTTCCGTTCGAGTTTGTATTTGGTTTTTCGAGTTGAGATAAATAGGAACCATTCTGATTATTTGGAAGAACCTTCCGGTTGGATTTCGGTTCGGATTTTGGACTTTGACCAATCATACTTACAAGAAATTATATATTTGAACATTATAATAATTTGGGCCTTGTTTTAAATTAGGACAAATGGTGAAATCATAAAAAAAACAAGTCAAACACACACATTCTTGTTGCTTGGTTCCTTTTGCTTTGTTTTTAAATATGCACATAGAAACTATCAAATTAGTTTGACATATTTCCACACTTTATCTCACTAGTTGAACTTTATCCTCCGGCCAAGTAAGACAGCTTCCAAGTGCATCTTCCATATATTCAATCTCTGATGATGTCCTCCACACATAAGCATCTTTAATCGTCACAACTTCCCCAAAGACTCGACATGCACCTGGCCCAATAGGTTGGAAGTGGACAAGATGTTCAAGATTACTCGATGACCAACGTCCTTGAGTGATGACCACTTTTTCCTCGGACTAGTCCAACAACTAGATTTATTTATTAGGCTTTAATTTGTTACTCTGCAATCACAAACCACAAAAAGCTGAACCAATCTTCAGGGATCACAACCAGAACCAACCAATATCCAGTGATCGAAAGGAAAGTACCTTTGATCTGCAAATAGGAGATGCTGGAGTTACAGGTTTCTTTGTAGGAGCTGGTGGAGTAAAAGGAGAAACCTCATTCCTAGCCTTTTGACGCTCGTTGCACGTTTTGCACTAGTTGTTGCACGTACTGTAGACTTTTGATTCTTAATAGTTGAACTTCCTGCTTTTGAATTTTCTACTATTGAAGTTCCTGCTTTAGAAATTGGTGTTTCTGAGTCAAACACAACTCTATTTGCTGGCCATGCTACAACCCTGTTTTGATAATCCTCCATTGTTGTCTTCCCCATAGTAGGCCTCCATATGTATACATCAGGGTGTACTACCTCATCCACATACACTTTTATTGCATTTGGACCAAGAAAAAGTCCACTGACCAACGTTTTTGGTTCTTTCGTCTGCCATCGACCTACAACAACGACTTTTTGATTATGTACATATTCCATGAGCTTGCATTTCTTATTTGAATTGTTGTAAGGGATCTGCAAAACAAAACAAACAATTTTAAATAAGAAAGACTCAAACGCAGACTCGAATTCTGCTATAGAGGAACAGGAAAATTAACCTCAGGAGCATTGTCCTTTGGAACACATGTTGTTGGAACAATGCAATGATCGGAATGCCATGCAACCATTTCTCCTATTGCATCACCCATAGTAAACATATTCGGCGCAGGTCTCCATAAATAAGTTTATGGTTTTGTTGCAGTTTCAACTAAAACCTTCACAACATTTGGCCCTAATGGAATCCCATTAACTAACTCATCAGGTTCAGATGAAACAACACGACCCTCAACAACATTTAGATCGACAGCAGACCAATCGAGAAGATAACACTTGGGAAGTAGCTTGGTATTAACACTCTACATGAAGTACAAAAGATTCAAATCAATTCATAACTACATATATACAAATACATTACGACATCAGTAACTACTATATATGTTCAGTCCATACTTTGTTATTCGAGTTTTCACTGACATCAGTATCTAGTCCCTGATTATTCATTCTAGAAATTTTCTGCGGTAATTCATTAATTTGTTTCTCCATCGACACATGTTTTTCTTCCACGACATCGATGAAGTTGTTCCTGATTTGTAAACAGATTATTTTGGCCATGCTAATGCCATTGCCCATTGATCTCAACCTGCCAGGTTGATCAGGTCTCAATATCTCAGTTATCATATCATGCTTTGGATTGGTTGATGTTGAATATTCACGATCCTCGTGTTCTATCTATGACGCCTTTCTCTAGAAACACATGTCAAACTTCATAACAAATATAATCAAAATACATCAAATCAATATAAAAAGATTGATATAACTTAGTATCTTTTTAGCCGCATTCTCATTGATAGGCGTTCCATCCTTCTTTGTTCGTGATTTGACCCACACTCTTAGCCTAGACACTTTCAATGGGTCCTCGCTAGCCTTAACCATATCTTCTCTCAATCTCACCATTCCTTTACAACCGCAAGTGTGAGAAATCTGCTTCTTTAATCTTTCTATACAAGAGTCACTGACAACTTTGAAGGCGGTACTTGTCTTCTCTCAGAAAAATGTACGCCATTCAGTTGGAGTTACATGCTTGGGTCGCAGGTTTATCCTTGCTGTAATGGTAGGAGCATTCTTGAGTGAGGTTAGCAGGCATGATTTTGATGCTCTCCTAAAACATTCCATATGCGTAAAAAAGCATCCTTTTTGAACTCTTCGTCCACGTTAAACCTCATATGTAGTCATGTATGGGAGACACATTAAGATATTACCAAAATTAATAGTAAATTTATAAGTTTCTTCAGCTTACCTTAATAGATTTCCATAGCACAGTTCTGATATCTCCAGTAATCTTCCTCTAGTTATCAATGATCACAGGAACATGCTCACGTACTAATGGACCAAAATAGGAGGATAACATTACTGACCCTAGACCACAAGTTTCTCCCAAATTGGTGAAGTCAACATATATCCCTTCATTTGGATCATTGGCGATGTGCTTCATCTTCATTTCTCCTTGATGTCTTTTACGATGTGATGTAGTAATAGCTTCATGATTAGCTTCGGCTTTGACCTCAAGTTTTTGTCCTTCTTCTACCATTACATTATGTTCTTCGTCCTCTAGTACATTATGTTCTTCTTCCTCTATTGCATTATGTTCTTCCTTTATTGCATTACGTTTATCTTCCTCCATTGCATTTTGTTTTTCTTTAACTTCCAAATCTGAGACTTCATTGGGTGCTACATCTTCTAGATCAATCTGCTTCTTCTTTGGTGTTGTCTTCTTCGATGTTGTCATCCTCGATGTTGTTTTCTTCAAACGCTTGTTTTTACGATTTGCCATCTTAGGTCACCTGAACATAAAATGTATGCTAAGTCTCAATGTTTAAAATCACAATGAAACAAACAACAAACAACAATAAGAAAACACACAATGATAGGAAAACACACAACACTAAGAATCATCAAGCAAGCAACATCTGCAATGTCATTATTAAAAAAACAAGGCATAACCAGATAATAGCGCATATGAACCAAAAAAAAGATGCATAAGAAACGTCTACAATATGAACCCAAAAATGATAATTCCTTTCAAACATAAATGCCTTCACAATCAGCCCAAACATTTCTAGAATCATCGACCGTGTCATCGGCATCTATGTCTACCACTGCTGGCAATGGACCAGCATCTGCATGACCATCTGCAGCATCCTCTTCATTGTATCTTCTTGTAGGACCTCACATAGCTACAAACAAACTAGATGACTCATCTACTCTGGAATTAAATACTTGTTCGGCTTGTGAGGCGAGGATGTATGGATCTCTAGAAAAAGCCATTTTGATTTGGTTCAAGTTGACTAGTATGAAGCCATCTTTGACTTTCACTCCATTTCCTATGTTTTCCCATAGACAGCTGAATACATGAATGTAGAATGTCTTGTAGTCGATCAGTAGAATATCCAACACTCTGCCATTGTAAGTTACTAAATCAATCATATGAGAAGTGTCTTTTGCACTAGATCAACACATAGTTGTTGCCTCATGTACGACACCACTGTTCTGGGTCTGCTTGTCAACTGAAATGTTTTGAAACCGCAGACCATTAAAGATATAGCTAGTGTAAGACCTTGTGCTTGAATGAGGACCGTAGGCCAACCACTTCAGTGTTTCTTCGTCATGCTCTGAAGTAATTGGCATATATAAATATTATGTTAAGTATCAATACATATCTGTAACTAAAAAAATATTAAAAATTATTGCTCAGATTACGAACTTGCCTGCTCTTTTAACCAAGGCGCAAATGTCTGTGAATGTGTTCTCCATAACATTGTTGCATCACGTTTACATCTTCCATTAGTGTCCTATAGATTTTGTAGGTGCATGCTGCAAATGGACCAGCATTGCCATATCAATAAACCAGCATTCAGTAGTAATTTTTTTAAAAAATACAACACTTACTCTACATATGGTTCCACGATTTCCATATTTTGAATCACAACAAGATGAAAAATTTTCATATCCTTCTATTAAAGAACACAACAAGTGCATGTGAATATTGGTCAATCCTCCATAATAGAGCTGCTCTCGAACTCAGTATTCTTTTCAGGTTTCTGCAGAACCTCACGCATTCCTCTGCGAGATACGCTTCAACAAAGTCTTTCAGCACTTTCATGTACCTTAATAAGATCAAGTACATTGAAGGTTAGAATCATGATTAGTGACTCCATAAGATAACATCTAATAACCTATATAAGTTGTACCTCTCAAATGGGTACATCCAACGGAAATGGACAGGTCCACATAACTAAGCTTTCCTGCCTAGATGAACTACCAAATGCACCATTATATCAAAGAAATTTTAAGGAAAAAACCTCTCAAACATGCAGAGAATTTCCACAATTTCTGTTTCAGTTTTCGAATATCAATAACTAGCTGATAACATAAAGACTCAAAACAACAGGACTTGCAAAATAAAACAACGAAGCATTTAAAGAAAAAAGACATACATGTTTGAAAACTAAAAATAAAATAAATCAAAAAGCTAAATAACATATTGGGCTTAAAATACTTTCTTTTGAAGCCTTATATGCCTTTGATTAACTAAGTTTCACCTGCATAAATTTTATAGATTGATAATACGTGATTTTGGCTCGGGTTGTGCGGTTTAGGAGTTGAGATGAGTTCTGGTTGTACTGCTCCATCCAGTTTGATTCCTTTGATTTTTATTCTAGTACTAATATTTTGAGGCTTGTATTATATTTATATTCAAACATTCCCACATGGTTTTCTCCATAATGCTCTTCGGGCCTTGTTTGCTCTCTAATGGCCAACTGACATGTATTGAACGTATCTTCTAGCTCAAGAAAATAGTCTTGGATTGATTCTTATTGTAATGAGCTTCATTTCCTGTCAAGAAATTAGATTTACATTAGTTGGACTGAGGCCGGATCTCCTTGAGGCTCAAAGGGATGAAATTCTCCAACAAATCTTCATTTAAGCCATCCGAGCTTAGGTTAACTTCTGAACTATTTTTGGTGAAGCCTCCAAGTTCCATAGTGATTATTAAAATCTAGACCACGTCATTTGACCCTTCCCTAAGTCTCCTATCCTTGGAACGTGTCATTGGAGCTTCATTGACTTGTGGTATAAGTGTTGGTTAAATGTTTGGTTCTTGTCCTCATCAGTCCCACCCTCTTCATAAGGGTTTGACCTCAAAATTGGATCATCTGCATCATATGGAGAAAAGTCATCAACATTGAAGCTATGTGAGATATTGAACTCACCTGGAATTTCCAATTGATTTGCATTTTCAATTATTTTCTATAGAATTTTGAATGAACCATCTCCTCTAGGTGCTAGCTTTGAAGTCCTCTTTGTGGGAATCGTTCTGGTCTCATATGCAAAAAAACCCAATCTCTTGGTTCAAATATCATCTCCTTGCGGCTCTTATCAGTCTGCTTCTTGTTTTCTTCAGTTTTATTCACAAGATTGTCCTTAAGCTTTTGGTGAAGCTTCTTCACAAATTCTCCCTTCTTGAGACCATCTAAATTAACTTGATCGGCTTGAGGAAGTGGTGAAAGATCCAGCGGGGTAAGTGGATTAAATCCATACAAAACTTCAAAAGGAGACATGTTAGTATCTGAGGGAGTAGCATGTTTCATATTTCTACCAAGAGAATCTCTAAGTAAAGTAGATAAGGTACTGTTTATCACTTCTTTTTTTCCATCCATTTGAGGATGACAAGTTGTAGAAAATACCAGCTTTGTCCCAATCTTTTTCCGTAAGGTTCTCCAGAAATGACTTAGGAATGTTGCATCTCGATCAGATACAATCGTCCTACGTAATCCATGTAAGCGCAAAACTTCTTTGAAGAATAGATGGGTTGTTTGGGTAGCATCATTAGTCTTGTCACATGGTATAAAGTGTGACATCTTTGAAAATTGATCAACAACAACAAAGATAGAATCTTTGTGTCTAATCTTTGGAAAACCTACCAAAAAACCCATAGAAATATCCACCCAAGGTGCATTAGAAAGAGGTAGGTAAATAAAAACCATGAGGATGTGACCTGGATTTAGCTTTATGACAAGCTACACATCGAGAACAATGTTTCTCCACATCTTTCTTGAGGTGAGGCCAAAAAAAATGATCAACCACTACGGCCAATTTTTATCCACACCAAAATGACCTATAAGACCACCACCATGTTCCTCCTTAATCAGCAACTCTCTTGAAGATCCTAGTGGAATGCACAACCTCTTATCTCATAATAAAAATCCATCATGTAGGTAATATGCTCCAAATGCTCCTTTTCCACTTTTATTCATAAGTCTGGATCATCTTTATACAGCTTTTTGATGTGCTCAAATCCTAAAACCTTTGCTTCCATTGTGGAAATTAATGCATCTCTTCTTGATAATGCATCTGCCTCCGCATTAGTATGCCTTCTCTTGAGTGAAATTTTACCTCTTAGATGCTTAAGAGTTTTATGATATGTATGTATGATGAACTCCTTGGATAAAAGATTATGTTGCCGTGTTTCAAATGCTCTATCAAATTCATAGAGCTCTTTGCCATATGGTGGATAATTGAGCATGGCTCCACTTAGTTTCTCACTAAAGAATGCTGTTGGCCTCTTCCTTTGATGTTGTACAAATCGTATTGCCAGCCTCGAGCTAAAACATGTGCTTTAGTAAGGTATTTTTTGAGAGTTTTAAAGGTTATCGCTTGAGCTGCTCTCCATAAAAATGGTTTATTCTTCTTGATCACAGTAGTTACGGGTACTGCTATGATGCTAAAGTCCTTCACAAAATGCCTAACGAAGCTTGCAAGACCATGGATGTAACACCCCGTTTCCAGTCAACCCCCTTTGACCAAATCCGAGGTTGTTACGCC
>OVBE01008269.1:0-17386 GCA_900406425.1 Iberis pinnata
GGCGTAATAACCTCGGTTTTGGTCAAAGGGGGGTTGACTGGAAACGGGGTGTTACAAGTTCCTACTACACATATTTGGTCACACTATGGGAAACTTATAACAACTTTGTTGAGTTACAAGTATGTTCTTGTGGCAAGTGTGAATGTGTAGCAGCCACAAACTGGAAGAAAATGATGGATAGGAATAGGATAATGAAGTTTCTAATGGGGCTTAATGAGGCTTATGAATCCACTAAACGGTAGGTTTTAATGATCAAACCTTTGCCAACAATTGAAGAGATTTTCAACATGGTTTGTCAAGATGAGAGGCAACATATCTTAAAGCCTATAACAGCTGTAGAGAATGCAGTTTTTCAAGCCACTATACCGGTTCAACCTTCTAAAATGACTCATGTAACAGCCTATGCTAATTACAAACCCAAGCCAAAACCAGTTTGTACTCATTGTGGTATGGCTGGCCACATAATGACTAAGTGCTATAAACTACATGGTTATCCACCTGGATATCATGCTAACAAGTCATCATCTCAAAGGCCACCCAATCATACACAACATTATAAAGGAAATTCAGCTCCTGTGTTGTCTAAGGAAGTTGCTATTGCCAATGTTATGGCTGATAAAAACAGCACATCTCACTCTGGTTCCTTGGATTTGAGCAGTTTCACTCCAGAAAAAGTTCAAATGTTGATTTCTCAACTCAATTCTGTTCATGATAGGCAATCTTCAAACGCTACAACCTCAGCTATATCTGAGCATGGCATCATGGCTTGTCAAGCAAGTGCAGGTGCTGTATCATTTCCTTCTCCTAAACTTCGATATGAACAAAATGAACTTACATATGACCACCATTGTCTTTCCATTCTTTCCACCTTACTAACTAGTGATACTTGGATAGTGGACAGTGGGGCAACTGGTCATGTTTGCTCTAATCTTTCTTGGTTTTCAGATGTTAAACAAGTAAAAAGATTATCAGTTATCCTTCCTAATGGTGTTAAGATACCAATAATGCATATAGGTTCAGTACATTTGACTGATATTTTGATTTTAACGGATGTTCTGCATATTCCATCTTTTCAGTTTAAACTCATAAGTGTTAGTTCTTTGCTTAAGAGTAAGATGTATGCAGCTCATTTTTTCTCCGATTGTTGTCTTTTTCATGAGCTTATTCAGGGCTCGATGATTGGGAAGTGTAATCTCAGACATAACCTCTATGTTTTCACATCTCAAGAATTCCAATCATTAGTTCCTTCCATAGCTTCTGAAGTATGTGCTTCTGCTGTTCTTGATTCTTCTCTTTGGCATGACCGTTTAGGACATTTATCACCTACTATTCTTTATAGATTGTCTTCTACTTTACCTATGTCAAATGCTCGGTCTATAGATAAATTTAATTGTATTGTTTGCCCTCTTTCAAAACAGAAACAATTACCTTTTGATTTCAATAATAACATGGCTGCTAATGCTTTTGATTTGGTTCATTTAGATGTTTGGGGACCATTTTCTCATGAAACTTTAGAAGGTCACAGGTATTTTCTTACAATTGTAGATGATTGCACTAGAGTAACATAGATTTATATGTTGAAAACAAAAAGCTCTGTGCAATCTATATTTCCTGCATTTGTTAAGTTGATTGAGACTCGATTTGGAATCACAATTAAAGCCTTAAGATCTGATAATGCTCCAGAACTTTCTTTTTCTGAATTTGTTCAATCTAAAGGCATGTTTCATTATTTTTCTTGTGTTGATACTTCTCAACAAAATTCAGTTGTTGAGAGGAAGCATCAACACCTTTTAAATGTGGCTAGAGCTTTGTATTTTCAATCAAATGTGCCTCTTTGTTTTTGGGGTGATTGTGTGAAGACTATTGTTTACCTAATTAATAGAACTTCATCTCCTTTGTTAGATATTGTTTCACCATATGAGAAATTTCTTAAGAAGAAACCTGACTATTCTACTTTATGTGTTTTTGGTTCTCTTTGTTATGTGTCAACATTACCTAAAAATATAAATAAGTTTAGTCCAATTACTACTCCTTCTGTTTTTCTTGGATATCCTTCAGGATACAAGGGTTACAAAGTTTTAAATTTGGATACAAATGTGATTTATATAACTTGTAATCTTGTATTTCATGAAATAGTGTTTCCTTTCAAAACAACTCATTTAGTTACTTATGATTCTGATTTGTTTCCTGCTTGAATTTTGCCTTTATCTGCTCCAGATATAACTCTTGTTGATCATGAAGAACTTGATGTTGTTAGTACTCTTGCATATAGTATACCTATAGAAACAGGTTCACCATCTACTGATCATATGCATTTATATCATGAGACTAGTCATTTTATGCCTACTGATTCTGCATTTGTTAATACATCTAGTCCAGCATCTGTTTCTGTTCCTAATGTTACTGATACTAACACCATTAGTAATTTACCTACTGATAATCCTTATGATCAACTTACATATGAGATCAATACACATAGATCAAGACAACAATCCAAAGCCCTAGGTTACCTTTCTGACTATCATTGTTATTTGGCAACTCATAATGCTTCTTTAACAACTACTACACCTTATCATTTATCTTCAGTACTCTCTTATGATTCATTATCACCTACTTACAAACAATATATCATTTCTATTAGTACTGATACAGAACCTCACACTTTTGCACAAGCCATAAAGTCTCCTCATTGGATTAAAGGTATGAATGAAGAGTTGTCTTCTCTTGAGCAAAATAACACATTTTCAGTGGTTTAAAGACCACAAGGCAAAAACATTGTTAGATGTAAATGGGTTTACAAGTTGAAGTATAACCCGGATGGATCTATTGATAGATATAAGGCAAGGCTTCTGGCACATGGTTTTACTCAACAAGAAGGTGTGGACTACATGGATACTTTTTCACCTGTTGCAAAGTTGGGAACTATGAAATTAATTATGGCCCTTGCAGCCAAATTGGGGTGGAGCTTGACACAAATGGATGTGTTTAATGCTTTCTTACATGGGCATTTAGAAGAAGAGATATACATGGCCTTACCACTTGGGTATACTCCTTCCAAAAGTACAACTCTTCCACCTGATCAAGTGTGAACATTACAGATTTCATTGTATGGGTTGAAGCAAGCTTCAAGACAGTGGTATCATCGATTCTCCTCTGTTCTACTTTCTGATGGATTTGTTCAGTCTCCATCTGAACACACACGGCTTATCAAGACAAAAGGTACATCTTTCATTGCCCTCTTGGTCTATGTAGATGATATCTTGATTGCCAGTAACAATGATTCTGCTATGAAAGATCTTAAATTGTTATTGCATCAATCCTTCAAAATTAAGGATTTAGGACCACTGAAGTACTTTCTTGGCCTGGAAATAGCAAGAACTTCAAAGGCTATCTCCTTATGTCAAAGGAAATATGCTTTAGATTTAATTGCAGATGTTGGTTTGTTAGCATCTAAACCATGTGCAGTGCCTATGGATCCTATTGTTAATCTAAGTATAGACATGGGTGAGCCTTTGCCAAGTTCAACGCCATACAGAGAGCTTATTGGCAAGTTGCTTTATCTGAAAATATCCAAACCTGATATAACTTTTGATGTTCACAAGCTGAGTCAGTTTTTGTCAAAACCAACAGACATTCACATGGCTGCAGCTCACAAGATAATACGCTATATCAAGTCTAATCCTGGTCAAGGTCTCTGTTATTCAGCAGACACAGATCATTGTTTAAATGCTTTTGTAGATTCTGACTGGGCCACATGTTTAGACACTAGAAGGTCAGTTTCAGGTTACTGCGTTTACTTAGGGACTTCTTTGGTCTCTTAGAAATCAGCAAAGCAGAGAGTGGTCAGTAAGAGTAGTGCAGAGGCCGAGTATCGTGCCCTTGCTGATGCTACTTGTGAATTACTTTGGCTTAACAAGTTACTCACTGATCTTCACATTATTCCAAAGTGTCCAGCAAAGCTTTACTATGACAATAAGGCGGCTCTTCACATAGCTTCAAATCCGGTTTTCCATGAGCGTACAAAGCATGTGGAAGTGGATTATCACAAGGTGAGGGATCAACTCAAGAATGGCTTTCTCAACACCTTCCACATTGATACACGAAACCAACATGCTGATATTATCACAAAGCCACTACCATCATCATCTTTTCATCATTTGTTAGCTAAAATGTCCATTTCAAACCTTTATCTTCCCGATTTTCATATTAAGGCTTGAGAGAGGTGTATTAGAATGGTTAAGTGTTGATTATTAGTTGGTTAATTGGTTTGTTATTGGTTAGTTAGAGTTAGTTAAGTGTGTAAGTGAGTATAAAAACAAGAGACTTATTATAACGTCTTTCTTAATAAAAATATGTTCAAACTTTCTTTCTTTCTCTTTACTTTAAGCTGAAGTTCAAATTGTGATATAATTATTTCAGATCGGTTGTTCAAAATGAACACTCCTAAATTATTTAACACATTGGCGTTATTTTTTTCTTCGTTCGGTAGACTATAATTGTAAGGATGAAATTTTGGACGATTGATAGTTGGATAGATAATTGTGAAATATATATTAAATCTTTATTTCTTCTAGTAAATTCTCAAGGAATTGAATATACTCGTCTTTCCATCAACTCTCTAGACTATAATATTATTAGCATCACTCCATTATCCGTTATTTAACTAGGCTATAAGATTAGAACCACTAAGTTATATAATTCAAATGTATATTAAATATAACGTGGATAGAATCTTACGTACATGTAAATTAAGTGGCACATCAACTCCACAACCATTCCGATTTCGTGTCGCATATTATCTAGTTTTAATATAAAAGTATGTGTAAGATTTTTGGTTGTTATCTTCATCTTTCAACTATTTAGGATTCAAAGGGTTTCGTCTCTGACGTAACAAAGATATGGAATAATACAACAAAATCTATACTTGACTTGGTTTTAATTTATAAACTATACTAATCAATCATCCTTCAAAAATAAAAAAATTATAGTATATATAGCAACTTACTATTATTGCCTAACTCTTTTTTATGTGTCTTAATTCCATGGAGTTTTTCTAACTTCTTTAACAGAATTAAATCAAGAGAGTGAAAATTGACTACAATATATTATTATTTTTATTTAAATTAGACAGACACACTCATGTACGTTTCCATTGACGAGACACACATGTTTGTCATTATATGTACGTAGAATTATAATAATTTATTATAAAACTCAAAATTTATATATATATATATATATATATATATATAAACGAATTGGTCAACTATATGTAGTAACACGTAGGCTACTCTTTGTGGCAAATTAATGGTCAAGCAAAGCTCCTAGATTCTTGACAGGTTACAACCCTAATATACATAGTCTCACTAGCTATCTTCCCTAATCTATTGTATTTTTTATTTACTAAAGTAATAATATATATAATTAATATACTGATTCATTCACATAATTTAACACTTTGTGAGATTATTCTTTGTTGTTAGACCGACATATTCTTGATCAAGGAACGAGTCACTAACATAAATATATATACTATTTACTTAAGTTTAGTCGTAAAGGAATTAACCTTCGCTGTTAAAGGTGGCCAGTGAGAAGGATTGTCCAAAAGTTTAATCAGGTACGTCGAATCCGTAAAGAAGGTGGTACATAGTGTATTTAAGCTTAGTATGCATTTGAGAGCCCAAATCAGGGCTAGCAATTATGTATGGAGTGGAGAAAGACCACTTCTGATACCCGCACATCCCATTACTGAAGGATCGATATCAGATGATAATAACCAACCGATACCACTAATAGGGTCTCCTACATTCCATGAACCATCCAAACTACAACAATTTGTGAGGTTTGGTGGATCACTATCTCGGGTAATGATTTCCATAGATCGCGGGACGCGATAATCCTTAACCGGCAAGTTAGCAGATGCCCATTCCATTGCTTCAGTAGATGCGATTGCTAATATGTCTGATGGTAACCAAGAGGAGTTCTTGAAGCACTTCGCATTTCTTGCTTTCCAAATTATCCAGGGAAATGATTTAAATATTATATTTTCGGCGAACATTCCTTCCTTGCTCCGTTTATTAAATAGTGCATATTCTGATAAAGATGCTCTGAAGGAAAAACACAGGATAACTAGGAATATTTGAGAGTGCTCAAGTTTGCAGCGCAGGCGGGCAAGAGAACAAAGCATAGTTTATACTTTCACTACTAACCCCGCATATGTTACAGAAATTGACAGCCCTTAATTTCTTCTTAACAATTGATCATTAACCGCAAGTGATCCTGGGAGGGGTTTCCAAAGAAAATGTTTCAGCTTATTCGTAGCCGTTAGCTCCCAAATTTCAGCAAGCAATAAGGAGATCGACAGTTGCTCCGGTCATCCGTTAACTTGATCATTATAATAAGAAAGTGCTATCTCGTATCTTGACTTGATAGAACAGGTTCCAAATTTGGAAAAATGCCAGCAGAAACGATCCGAAGCATGAGAATACGGTCTAATTGATAGGATCAGCGGAATATCATCCTTTTGAATCAATTCCTGGATTAGTAATATATTCTATCTTTTTGAGTTTTCGACCATCAGATCAGATACCTTAAGATCAAGTGGTACTCTGGGATGACGGCTCTGAGCCGACCGAGGTTTATCAGCAGGCATCCACGAATCATAAAAACCCTTGTATGTGATCCTATCCCGATTATTTGACGCAAGCCCAATGATAAAAGGGATTTAGATTCTACAATACTCCTCCACCCGTAAGAGGGACAAGTAGCCAAAGTGGCTTGAAGAACATTTCCCTTTTTATAATAGCTACCTTTTAGAATACGCGCGATGAGTGAGTCTGGTCTTGAGTACAAGCGCCATAACTGCTTGGCAAGAAGAGATTTATTAAACAATTGTAATGAGCGAAAACTGCGACTCTCTCTTATTCGGCGAACATAACTTGTGCCAAGGTACCCAATGTATGTCGCGTGAACCCCCAGATTTGTGCCACCAATATTCTGCAATCGCACTATTCAACTTCTTAAGAAGAGTCATGAGAAGCTTAAAATATGACATAACATATGTTGGTAGCGCTTAAGCTACTGATTTAATAAGCACTTCTTTTCCCCATTTTGATAGAAACCGTGAGGACCATCCATTTATGCGATTATTTAGACAATCACGTACATACGTAAAGATTTGCGCTTTCGATCCTTGCAACTGTTCCTGAATTCCCAGATACTTTCCTTTTCTTTCATCAAGATAAATACCCAGGCGTCGTTGAAGTAAGAAACGGTCCTGCCTTGGAATGGTATTACCAAAAATAATAGTCGATTTATCCAAGTTAATACGTTGGCCCGAGGCGTTCTCATATAACTGAAGGATATTTGCCACTGCATGGCACTGGGCTAAGGTAGTTCGATAGAAAAACAGGCCATCATCCACAAACAGAAGGTGTAACAATGGGGGGGGGGCAGTTCTTAGCTATACGGATTCCCTCCAACCGCTTCATTTCCTCCGCATGACGGAGATTGGTTACCAGTACTTCCGTACATAGTATAAACAAGTAAGGGGAAAGTGGGTCCCCTTGGGGTAATCCTTGTGTAGGTCTTATTGCACCCATTGGCGATCCATTTAGTAAGACACTATAGGAAACATAAGTGATGCAAGACATTATCCACTGTATCCATATTTCAGCGAAACCAATCTTAGACAATAGTTATCGTAAGAAGGACCATTTGATTCGGTCATAGGCTTTGCTCATATCTGTTTTAATTGCCATGAATCCTTTCCGGCAACTATATTGCGTTCTCAAAGCGTGAAAAGCTTCTTGAGCTAACAACACATTATCGGTGATAGATCGACCAAAAACGAACTCCGGTTGAGTTTCTGATATGATATGGGGTAATACGTGATGTAAACTCTGACAAAGAACCTTGGAAACAAATTTATAGCTGACATTACACAGACTGATTGGTCTGAAATCCCTCATCCCCTGAGGTCGGTCTGTTTTCAGAATAAGACATATATATTTCATATTGATGGAATCATCCGACACACCCTGAAGCATAAAGATCTGAATCATTTTCGTGAGGTGTGGGCCAACAATATGCCAGTATCATTGAAAAAAAAGAGCTGTCATTCCATCTGGCCCGGGAGCCTTTTCAGGTCCCATGCTGAATAACGCCACTTTTACCTTCTCCAAGGTGATGGGTGCCAGCAAACGGGTGTTCATTGCGGGAGTAAATCTAGACTTAACCGGGTGAAGAGCCTCTTGAATATTGGTTGTGTTGACGCAGAGAACAAGTTTTTAAAGTAAGCTATTGCTTCCACTTTAATATCATCATCCTTCTCTAGCCAGATACCTGAATCTGACAAGATACCCATGATCCGATTTTGTGCTCTCCTCATTTTAGTATACGCGTGAAATAAGCCTGTATTCTTATCTTCTTCTTTCAACCAATGGACTCGACTTTTTTGTTTCCAATACAACTCATTTGCATACATGGAAATTCGGAGAGTCTCTGATAAACGTGGAATTTCATGTACCAAAGCATCAACATAATGAGCTTCGTCCAACTGCTGTTTAAGGTCCTTTATCAATTCTCATGAATTGACAAATTATTTGTGTCTCCATTTCGAGATTTCGCCCCGGAAGTTCTTAATACGGAGACTAATATTCGCATTCTCTTCGGAAAGAGAAGCCTTCCACCCAGATTCCACAATTTGCTCAAATTCCGGCTTAATGATCCATTGTTTGTCAAAACGAAATTGTTTTGATATGTTAAAACACTTTTTATTCACCCGTAACAGAATAGGGTGATGATCCGATCCTTCAAACATGAGATATTCAATAAAAGAGTACGAGAAAAGGTCATACCACTCTTCATTTCCCATAACTTGATCTAAACTAAAACGGACCGCGGAAGCTCCCCTACGCCCCATCCACGGTAGACAATTTTCTTTCCAAGGAAAATCCACCATACCATAACACTATTTCATGAGTCTAAAGTCAAGGAAAGAGCTATCACTCCGAGCTTTTCCTCATTGCTTTTCGCTATGATCGGTGATTTCATTGAAATCCCCAATCAGTGAACATGGTGCAAAATGCGAGGAACTAATTCTTTTTAGACGCTCCTAAACTTGTTCACGATTTAAGATAACAGGTGCACCATAAACGAAAGAGTTGATAACTTTATTACTATCAATGATAATCATGGTATCGATTACATTTTTATTAGAAGAAAGAATAACAACTTAAAAATGAGAAAGAGCTAAAAGGGCTAAACGCCCGCTTCGACCATAAGGGTCTACAGTAAATATAAAATCATAACCAAGATGAACTTGAATATCTTGTAGAAATTCTCGCGATTCTTTGGTCTCCATAAGAAACAAGACACCCGGAAATAACGTATGCCGAAACTCCCGAAGTCTTCGAATTGCCAAGAAGCTTCCAGCTCCTTGGTAATTGGAGATCAAAAACATATCAGCCCTCCGCCGGTGGTTTTTCTTTGACCACCTGGCTTTCTTTTTATTCAGACTTCTTTTCTCCGGGATGATCCATCTTTGAGTGAGATGGAATTATCTCTGCAATAGTTTCAGAATTATCAACTAGCCCTGCCGTTTTTCTCTTGAATTTATTACCTCGAAATGGATCATGTCCTATTTTCTTTTTAGGACCTAATGCTCTATCCGTGCGTTTTTCACCTTTTTACCTAGATGCATGTATTGGACCCATACAACTTCTTAGTGGAGAAATGGTCTCTGTTATATCCAGTTTCTTAGAGTGAAAATGATCCTTAGTCATAACTTGTCTCGTAAGTAGGGGACTATCGAATGGGAAAATTTAGAAATCATGTTATCACTTAGATTTTTTCCAGAGATTTGGACCATAAACTTATCATCCAGCCCACAAAAATTTTCGACTTCAGAATTGGTCAACTGATTGACCGCCTGCTCAACACCATCAAAAAAGAGCTTCCTATCATCGTCTGGGCCTTAGGAACATTTTAATTAAAGCCCACTAACTCATGCTCTTTGACATTGAGGAGGTCCAGCCCACTAGGTAAAGATAGCGCCACCGATACTAAAGCTTTCTCGGTAACGCCTCCAGCCGGTGTAACCCTCTCCTTCTCCGGCACGACTGAGAGGCCTCTTCCTCCCGAAACTGAACTCTGAGAATTTATATCACCAAAAGCCTGCAATACCCAATCTTTCGTTGCATTTCCTAGAATTTGATTCTCGGCCCCTTCATCCTCACCAAACAATTGATCTCTTTAACAAGAAAAAACAAAAACTGTCTTTGATCCAGCCTGTGAGATTCTTTAATTCTTTATTCATGCTCAATCAGTGGCATGGTCATATAATTAACCTCACAACCCACAATTCGAGTTTTCATTATAGATGAATTTTTAATACATTTTAAGACATTTCCATTTGAGAGAATCGCAATTATTATCCACCCAATGAAAAAGGTACTCAAAATTTTGATTGGAAACCGGAAGCATCACAATTCACAATCATGTAATAAATGCTAACGTAGAAAAGAAAAGCTAATAGGTCCAAAAGATTGGTCGTCATTTTTTGTGTGGAAAGTTTGATGGATAGCGAGAAACAGAAAGCAACAGCTCAATATGATGTGTATGGACTATTATATATTAGTAATACCTTTAATATTTAAACTCACGAATCTATTTGTTTTATTAAAAATTCGTGTTTTTGTGATTTATGACTAAATTTTGTTTCTTCTTATTTCTAAAAATTCTTGTCAAAAGTATAACTTTTTTTTCAATATCATAAGTATCTATATGAGTTTGTATGTGAACATATGTTGCTTTAATACATATATTTGGACATAGAAATCAAAAGAACTTGAATGTTTTTTCATATTTGGGAGGAATATGTAAGATTTATTTTGGGGTCACATATATATATATATATACAATAAAGTGTTAGGACTATTATTTAATTAGTCAAATATTATGTGGTCACTTTTGTAATAAATTAAAAATTTAAGGTATAAGTGTTATGAAATAATTAATTGTGGATATCTTTAGCAATTTCTAGTTTGATGAGGGCCCGGACTAGAAATTAATTCTCCATAAATAAAGGGTTATGGTATCCAAAGCAACCATAACCGAAAACTCTCTGCATTCATCACTAGAGATCAAAAGTTACAGAGCGACTCTTTTGAAAAATCCATTTCGTAATTCATAAAACTAAACCATGGATTCATCATGTACGCTTTCGCTTATGTTCTTATTCATTAGAAACTGATATTGATTATGTTTACATATTTATAAAAATCCTAGCAATTGGTATTATGGCCACTATATTCAGTTTCTTTTGATAATCAGGTTTCACTAATCAATTTTCGGATTTATTTTATTTATTACAATAAATACGGATTTTATTTTCTGGAAAATTTCATATTGTTGAATATGATTTTTTATCAAGGTTTATGCTTGAAAAAGTATTATGAAATCTATAATTATGCAGGTTTAGACTTAGTTTTAGATAGTTATTAAGTTTTCAAATTTTTATAGCAATATTTGAATCCTATTATGAAAAAGTTGATCTAAATTTCATGTTTTATGTTATAATTTTCAAAATCTTTGGTCATTATTTCAAAATATATTCAAGAATTAAGAAAACAATGTAACTGGTTTTTTCATTTGATATGGAAAACATGTGCTGCACTCTTTTATTATTTTAGGGTTTAGAAACCTTTATTAGTTTTTTTTTGATGAAATATTAAATTTATAAATCAAATAACAATATGTTTATTTACAACAGATGCTTGTGATAGATAGAGAAGCCATAAGTAAAAATAAGCATGTAAGAAAAAGGGAGGGAGATCCTTAGGTAGGGGGTGTACTCGGTGTTTGCCTCATTAAAACCTGAATCTAGAAAATCCTGTGAGATAAAACTAGAATAAGGAAAAAGAGTACAAAGCACACGAGTACCACCTAAGGATTGGGAAGATGCGGACTGTGCGAGACTGGCAAAGCGGATACTTGGGACTACCGTGAAGCTTGTTGTCATCGGGATAAAAGGTTGTAATATGGAGATGTTGAGGCATAAGCAAGGCTTGTAATGCGGTTGCTAATTGTCTGGTGAATGCGGTTCCGGAGCATGGAAGGCGGGATTGGTGGGTGTGTATGGATGCGATTGTTCCGCTCCCTTCAGATGTGGTAGATGGTAGATTGGAAGCACATTTTAAGCATGATGGCGTCTAACCTCTGGTGAGATGGATGATGGAGTGAGCGAAGAGTGGTTGTCCAGTCAGGAGAAAGATGACGTTGGAGTAGGATGGAGGTCAAATCGGACCAGACTGTGTAAGAGTACGGACAAGCGAAGAAGAGACGATCACGAGTCTCATCTCTTTCAACACATAAGGGACAGTGTTGCAGATGTTCCCAACGACGCATCCTTGCCCCCGTAGATAACCTGTCAAGAACAGCAAGCCAAGAGATTAACGCATAGCGTGGAATAGCCTGAGAAAACCAAATCATTTTAGACCAAGGTAGGGGGGGGTATGAACGACTTAGTTGTTTCCATGTTGAGGCGGAGGAGAAGGAGGATTTGTATTCTTGTCTATGATTCCACAGCGGCTGGTCGGGACCGCTAGATGGTTGGGGTGGATGGAGGCCTACAATCTGATCATATAAGGCACAGAGGTGGGGAACACGGGAACGGCGTAAACGCCATCCTAGCTGATTCGCTGCATTCGCTACACAAGCACTACGAGAGATATTGAATTCCTGCAACTCAGGAGGACCTACAAGATCAAATAAAACACCCAACAAAGACCAAGATTCAAACCAGAAAGAAGTGGACTTCCCATCATTGATGCGAGTGGTTAGGAAAGGTGCAGCGAGGGTCCGAATCTTCATCAACTTTCGCCATATCCATGAGCCACGTTCAGGAAGGTTAGGATCCTAGAAAGTGGATCCCCGAAGCATGTAAAGTCTGATCCAATCTGCCCAAAGGGATGAATGGGTGGAATGTAACAGCCATATGAGAGAAAGAGAGAAGACCAGGGAAGTGTCTTCGAGCCGGCGTATACCCAAACCGCCTGCATCTCGGGGTTTACAGACATTGTGCCAGGCAAGCTTGGATTGATGGTGATTAGTTGGTGAGCCCGACCAGAGGAAGTTGCTACACAAACTATTGATTTCCCGAAGACAACTCTTAGGAAGGCGGAACGCTGATTGCCAAAAGTTGACCGTATTGGCTACCACCGATTGAATTAATTGTAGACAACCTGCAAAAGAGAGAAGTTTCATAGCCCAAGAAGACATGCGAGAACGGACTTTATCAATGAGAGGGAAATAGTCATTGCGAGAAAGATGCTTCGTCGTCAAAGGTAAACCAAGGTAGCGGGTTGGGAGCTCTTTACGCTGGAGTCCGAGTGCAGCAACCATTCCTGGGAGTGCGGGATGCGGCTGTTGGGTGAGAAAGATGGAAGATTTGTGCACATTAATGTGAAGGTCGGACGCCTTCCCGAAAGTCTGCATGACCTGCAAAATGCCATCTATAAAGGATGGTCGTCCATCACAAAACACTAGAATATCATCAGCAAAACAAAGGTGAGTAAGAGATAGGGACTGACATTGGGGATGGAACCCAAATTGGCCGCGGCTAGCTGCTGCATCTAGGAGTTTAGAAAGGTCGTTATTGGCTATAACGTAGAGATAGGGTGAAAGGGCACAACCTTGTCGAATACCTCGCGCACTTGGGAAATAGCCGACCGGATCGCCATTGATGGATAACGAGAAAGTGGCTGTAAAAAGGCATAAATGAATCCACTGGATGAATTGTGAGGGAAAGTCCATTGCCTGCAAAACATAAAGAATGAAGCCCTAGTTAATAGTGTCAAAAGCTTTGAAAATATCCAACTTTAAAGTACAACGGGGGGAGATAGAAGCTTTGTGGTAATCCTTGACGATCTCAGTAGCAAGTAGAACATTCTCGAGGAGCAAGTGATCCTTAATGAAGGCACTCTGATTTGGAGCAATGAACTCAGGGAGAAGAATCTTCAATCTATTGGCGAGGATTTTGGAGATGACTTTGTAGAGGATGTTGCAGAAAGAGATGGGTCGATAGTCCTTGATTGTCTGTGGATGGTCGCCTTTGGGAATGAGAGCTATAAGTGTAGCATTTACTCCACGAGGCAGAAATCCGTACATGAAAAAAGATTGAACAACCGCAATAAAATATGGACCAAGAATCGGCCAAGCAGCCTTGTAGAATCCAGAAGGATAGTCATCGGGTCCCGGAGCTTTGTTTGAAGGCATGAAAAACAAAGTGGCTCTAATTTCCTCAGTTCTGACGGAACTACGCAAAGACATGGCGGATTGAGGAGGACAGCAGTACGGTAGAAGGTCCGATAGAATTGATGTCGGAATAGGAACTATGCTCGTGTCTAGCTGGAGGAAGTTTTTGAAGTGACTTAGGGCTTCGGCTTTGATGGCTTGAGGATCAGTGAGGATTTCTCCGGAGGAAGACGTGAGCTGTTTGATGGTGATACGAGCAGCCCTGGAACTTGCCTTTTGATGAAAAAACCTGGTATTTAGGTCGCCGTGCTTCAACCAATTAACACGGGATTTTTGTCGAAAATGTTGCTCCTCCGCCAAAGCTAGATCATTCCATCGGAATGCCGCTAAGCGCTCCTCTTCGAATGACCCTGGTGTGGGACTTTGAAGAGCTTGTGTTTGTGCCAAGCAAAGAGAATTATAGGCTTCACGAGTTCTGGAGCTAATGTCTCCATAGGCTGCAGATTGTAGTTGGTGAAGAGCAAGCTTTGAGGATTTAAGGCGCATATGGAAGACACGTAGAGCGACACGGGATGGGTAAAGTTGAGGACCAGAAGACCAGTGTGATTGGAGCACCTGCATGAAAGACAGGTTGTTAGTCATGTAGCTATAGAATTTAAAAGGTTTACGAATACTGGAGGAGGGAGCGGAAAGATGAACAACGCAGCGGGCATGATCATATACACCATTGGCTTCAAAGACCGCAAAGTATGAAGGAAAGGTGGCTGCCCAGGAGTGATCCATGAGCTCACGATCGAGTTTTTTCCCGATAGGATTTTCTTCATAGTGATTCCACCAAGTAAAACGAGGACCTACATATGGAAAATCCACAAGATCACAGTTAGTAACAAATTCTTGGAACTGTAACATTCCAGAACGAGAACGAAGGTGCGAATTGGAATGCTAAATGATAGCAAGAATCTCGTTGAAATCCCCAAAAATTAGCCAAGGAAAATGTGAAGGACTGCAAATACTTCGGCTATGCTGTAAATCACGCCAAAGAAAACAACGATCAGTTTGAAAATTTGAAGCATAAACGCAAGAGACAAGGATAGTTGTGCCGTTAGGGAGGGTGACTAGAGTGGTAATGACTTGTGCCGTTACTAGAATGGGGGTTACGGTAGGACCATCACGCCAACAAACCCATATCTTCCCAAGACGATGAGCAGGATAGTTGTGTAAGGCACTCCAACCGCGTAGCGCAGCCTGTAAGATAGAAGAAAAATTATCAACATTAACACGAGTTTCTAAAAAAAAATCAAAGAGAGGGTTAGTTGCGCGAATCCAATTCCGAACAATAGTGTGCTTGAGGGGCTGGTTAAAACCCCTTGTGTTCTAAGAGAAGAACGACATATCATCAATGTCTCCGGTGGGAGACATGTTGAGTTTTCTCGGTTACTTGCAGCTTGTGGATTTGTCGGGAAACTCCTTGTAATTTCCGCTCGGTTGGCTTTGATTTGGTACGGGTACTATAACGACCTACGATGGTAGCTTCCGCAGCATGTCTAGAACCAGTCTCCGTTATTTGACCCTCCTCTTCATCCTCGGTAACCTGCCGGTCCAAGAGAATGGAGAAGCGGGAAGGAGAAAGTGAGAGAGTGGTTTGGGCATGCTGCTTTGTTGGTGGGGAAGCGGTGTGTTTGTTAGACCAGGTGACGAGTGACCAGGTCTCGGCTCATATGGGTTCAATGTGGGATGGTGAACCTACATTCTGAGAAGAAGGAGCTACACTAACAACATCTTTAGGCCGAATTGACGTGATGTGAGCATGGACTGTTTCAAGTTCCGGGTCAAGGAGTGACACTGTGGAGTCCAAGTTGGTGTGTTTAGGCAAAGGCAAGACGCCTTGGAGTTCAGCTATGGCATCTTGTATGACTGCTGCAAGACCTGAAACATGGGAATTGACAGCAAGGTTAGTCATATTTTCGATCGAAGTAGAAGGAAGGATATGAGTAATAAGATTATTAGTAGCAAGGGAAGGGTGTGATGCTGTAGGTGGAGCTTCGGATGATGAGGTTGGTCCAGCCACTTCTATTGGGACGACATGAGCAGCAACAGCTGAGACAGAAGGTCTTATTGGTGATGAACCATTAGCATCAGCTACGATAGAGATTAGAGGTGGTTGAGTAGAGTCTTTTTGAACAGATTTCTTCTTGCATTCTATGACTTTGTGGCCCCAAGAATTGCACGAAGTACACTTTGGCGGTAACCAGGGGAAAGAAACCAAAATAGGCGTAGTGCCAGTCCCTAAATCAATATGCTCAATCCTCTCTTGTTCGAGATTAACAATGACAAGTACTCTCGCAACATCAAGCCTAATGCACTTCTCCGTAGTAGGATGAAGCTTTTGTGCAGTTTCGACGATGTCACCCAAAAACCGAAGACCTGCATGAGAGAAAAGGTAGTCAGGAACGTTACGAAAATCAACCCATAAAGGCATTAAAGTTAAATCGGGTTTGGTCGCTGCTTTTGAAGGACACCACTCTTGTACAACGAATAAGATGTCGGAAATATGTCAGTATTTCTTCCGGTATATGCTACTACGAATATCATCAGATTCAATTCTGAACATCATAATAATAATAATAATAATAATAATAATAATAATAATAATAATAATAATAATAATAATAATAATAATAATAATAATAATAATAATAATAATAATAATATGCTACTACGAATATCATCAGATTCAATTCTGAACATAATAAATAATAAATAATAATAGTAATAGTAATAGTAATAGTAATAGTAATAGTAATAGTAATAGTAATAGTAATAGTAATAGTAATAATAATAATAATAATAATAATAATAATAATAATAATAATAATAATAATAGGTGCGTGTGGGACCCACATTCCCAACGGGTCCCACAAAGAAGGTTAACACGTAATTTAATATGCATTTATCTCGACTGAACCCAGGTTGGGTGCAAACATATTTTCTCTTTTTATTCTTCAATCATTAAACTGCAAAATCATTCTTGTATATGAAATCCACATACTCTTTATTATATGACTATGTAAGAATATAATTAAAATTTTACCATTTAATAAATAAAAAATTAAAATCAATTATTAAATTT
>OVBE01008270.1:0-17385 GCA_900406425.1 Iberis pinnata
TTTTTTTTTATATATATATATATATATATATATATATATATATATATATATATATGACGGTATTTTGTTGATTTGAATGTAGAATTCATTCTCTTTATATATATGATCAACTATATAAGCATAGACGCATATAAGTCAAAATAGTAAACCAATATTAAACTATATCACATTTTGTACGTAGTAAATGTAGCTATATATATATGTTCGTATATATATACATGCTCATAATATTGTCAATATATAATGCATGAGAATACACGATGAATTCATTTGGTTTAATGTTCTATATATACGCAGATAATTAATCGATCGATCAAGAAAATTAAAAACGTGATGATGAATTCATTTTCCCAAGTCCCTCCGGGTTTCAGATTTCATCCAACTGACGAAGAACTTGTAGACTACTATCTGAGGAAAAAAGTAGCATCTAAGAGAATTGAAATCGATTTCATAAAGGATATTGATCTTTACAAGATTGAGCCATGGGATCTTCAAGGTTCGTCAAATCATATATAATCCTTCATTCTTCTAATTCAGTTTTTTTTAATAATTATGGAAAGATTGTAAAATGTATGTTTTTGTTGGATAAATACATATATAGAGTTGTGCAAAATTGGACATGAAGAGCAAAGTGATTGGTACTTCTTTAGTCATAAAGACAAGAAATATCCGACAGGGACTCGAACCAATAGAGCTACAAAAGTAGGGTTTTGGAAAGCAACTGGAAGAGATAAGGCTATCTATTTAAGGCATAGTCTTATTGGTATGAGGAAAACACTTGTCTTTTACAAAGGAAGAGCCCCAAATGGTCAAAAATCCGATTGGATCATGCATGAATACCGTTTAGAAACTGATGAAAACGGAACTCCTCAGGTAACCCAAAACACATATATTTTTATTATTGTGGGTAATTAAGATGAATCAAAATAATTTTAAAATATGCAATTTCATGGAACACCAAAACATTTGAAATAAATTTAGAATCCACTACTAACCAAGAATCAATACTCTAAGTTCTAAAAGATAATTAAATATAAGTTTGTGTGAGTTTATATATGTCATATGAGAGTAGGAGACCTAAGTCGTCATTCTTTTACTCGGCCATCACCGCTAATCAAAGTCGGTCCTGAGATTTTAATAGTCGCAATATAAAACGAAAAACATGGTCGGTTCTTAACATAAATTTTTTAAAATGGACCAGTTCTTAAATAAAATTTTGAAAATATGAAACGGGTCGCAAGCTTGTGTATGCTCAGCTTAGCCTCAAGACCGGCCAGCTGCCGCTAATTTATAAATTATTATTTTTATAGTATTTTCCATACCAAAGATTTGAACCATGAACTCCGTTTGCACAAAATACTCCACTTGGAAAAAGAGCCTAATTTGGCTATATATATATTTATATATATATATATATATATATATACATTATTTAGTACGTTCTTGAAAGGAAGATGTTTTAGAGTTTTTACGTAAATTAAAGAAATCAACTTTTACTTTACTTTATGCCTTCCTTTTAAAGTGTTTTTACCTAAAACATCATCTTTTTAGAAACAAAACTAAATTCTAAAACATCATCCTTTCAGGAACGGAGAGAGTATTATTTACAATTGATTTGGATCTCTATGATATTTCTTAAACTAATATCGAGTTAATTAATCTTAATATACAATCTTTGGTTGTAGGAAGAAGGATGGGTTGTGTGTAGGGTATTCAAGAAAAGACTGGCTGCAGTAAGACGAATGGGAGATTACGACTCATCTCCTTCACATTGGTACGATGATCAGCTCTCTTTTATGACTAATGAGCTCGACACAAACGGTCCACGACGGATTCTCCCCAATCATCATCACCATCATCATTACCAACAGCCTAATTTACCATATGGACTCAACGCATCTGCAAATTACACTCTCAACAACCCTAACTTGCAATGCAAGCAAGAGCTAGAACTACAATACAATCACATGGTACAACAACATCATCTTCTTCTTCATGAATCTCCTTTCCAACTTCCTCACCTTGAAAGCCCTAATTATAAGATCCAACAAGATAATAATAATAATAGTAATTGCAACTCTCTTCCTTATGACACAAGCAATAACTCGAGACATAATGATAACTTGCAGCAATCGAATCTTGCGAATGAGGAACAGATGAATCAAGGAAATCAAAGTTTCAACTCTCTATACATGAATAATGGGAATGAGCAAGCAGCGATGGATCAAGTCACTGATTGGAGAGTTCTTGATAAATTTGTTGCTTCTCAGCTAAGCAACGAAGAAGTAGCCACAGCTTCTGCTTCGATGCAGAATAATGGTAAAGATACAAGCAATGTGGAGTATCAAGTTGATGAAGAAAAAGATTCGAAAAGGGTTTCAGATATGGGAGAAGAATATGCTGCTTCTACTTCTTCGATTGATCTATGGAAGTGATGAGAGCAAATTATAAGAGAAGACTTATATATATATATATCATATATATATGCATATATACGTATACATGAAGGCTAATCAAGTGTAGATGATGATGATGGTACAGATTTATATTTGCTTTAACTGATTCTTATAATTTACTACATTATTGAACTTATTGTGTTATATATATGATACATTGTGTATGCATATATACTTGTATTCAATATGTTTAACCATATAATTAAACTCTAATTTGAATGTAAACTTCAATATCTTTTATTCTATAATTATCTCTTCTCATTATTCTATTTTTTTAATAATTTTTAATTAATGTATTTTTACACGTACACTCACAAAAAAAAATATATTTGTTTGAAATTTATTTGTCTTTATATATATATATATATATATATTTTTTTTTTTGATAAATAATTTGTCTTTATATTCTCACAACATATACTATATGCATATATTGAATCAAGATTATTGAATCGCTTATCCTGGAAAACTACGCTTGAATTATGTAATTACTGAATTCGTTCAATATATATTAATTAACATGCATAGATGTATATTGCAAATTTACAACTATATATATATATAAGAAATTCAGAAAATATATACAAATAAAGCATGTGGACATGACCACTTACCATAACTCCAAGGAAGCTTGAAGAGTATGTATAGTAGCAAAGAATTAGAAGGAGAAGAATGTGATACAATTTTTTTATGGCTCGTACGTTATCAAGATTATGTTATATAGAGAGATCGTGGAAAAATAAAGAAGAACTAATTATTCTTATGGACACAAAGAAACAAGATATATATAAAAGCATTTCCGTGAAGAATTTTTTAATTATTGTGTTTGTTTCAGTGTCGGCATAAAAAGTTAAGAAACCGTAGATTATAATTTACTTCGATAATTTTGTTTTAAAAAAATAACTTTATACTGAGGTTAACGAAAATAATTTGTGATTCTCTATTACAATTAAATTAGCGGAAATTTGAAGTGTGCGATTGGATCCCAATAAATGAAAAGAATGCATAATATTTAGGGGTGAACACAAATCAAATATTATTCTTTTAGTATATGTGATCCACTACTTTCCGCCTGTATCATCAAATTTATGCTCCGTATCTATTCAATTATTATTGGATATCCGTCAAAGTTTGGATATCCGTCAGATATCTAATATGCTTTGTAGTAAGAGTCACGATAATAATAAATGTAAAAAATTCACAATTTAACTGCAAATTAAAAACATGTCATTTAAGTAATATTTAAATTTTAAATTTTTTATATTTAAATATTTGTAATTATTATGTAAATATAAAAATATATTCTATACATTATTTATGTATATATAACTATATTCATATATACACATATATGTAAAACGGAGCTGATGGGATATATGGTTCATAAAATTTTAGTATTTACGATTTGCTTTAATTTTTACGGATATTTTGTTTTTATATTTTTTTGCTTTATAATTAATGTAAGGATATACATATTTGTTTCGTCGAATCAGGACAACTAACAGATCGAATCGGATTTAGCGGATATTTTGCCTAGTTTTAATATAATATTGCATTGAAACAAGTTGACTTTAAAAGAAAATTTATATATATTATATACTCTTTGAAAGTATATTCATTTTTGATGTAAGATACTTTTAATATTATGTCAATATTATTGGTCTGGGCCAACGAAAAAAGATTATGGTTTAGGTCAAACTTCTAGAAATAGCATTTGGCAATAATGCCATGTAAGGGCATTTCCAAAGGATATTTCAAATTTGAAGTGTCATGTGTTTTTTTCAAAGACAACACTTCAAATTTAAAAAGTCAAAAATATGTATTTTGTAATATGGTCCATATTTTTGTTTACAATTAATTAACATCATACAATTTTATAAATAAATATAAAACATTTATCACTTAATTATAACATGCAATATTTATTAATAAGATATTACATTATATAATAAAGTACATAATTATTAGAAAACATACCAATAACATCATAAAAAATTCAAATATCAAATTATTAATTAGCATTATTCTCACAATGCTCCCATATATGCTCGATCAATGGATTACAAAGTGATATATGAGCGTCTTTATTTTTTATCACCAAATTACGAGATAGAAATTGTTGAAATCGAGCATGTTCGTTTGTTGCCATTTCTACAGTTGGCCTGGGTGCTAATCTTGCGTCTCGTATGGTGCGTTGATACTAGAAGCGATGATATTGCTAGCTCTCCAACATCGCAATCTCTGGTATTATCTTAATCTACAGGATCAAATTCACCACAACGTCCGATTGGATCGAAGAACGCAAAACTCAAAAGAAAGATCCTTGAAGATAATCATTCTGGTATTAAATTTTCTTGATGTTTCTTTAAACAATATTAATGATATGTGATATTTCTCATATTGTAATATTATAACTTTAATTTATATGTTTCTAAATATAAGATGCATAAATTAGTATATATTTAAAATAAATCATAAAAGTGTTGGTACCAAAAATAATTAATATACAATTTAAAAGTATTAAATAAATAAATTTAGGGACTAAAATGTAATAAAAAGGTGACACTTCAAATTTGAAGTGTGAGAAGGTACACACTTCATATTTGAAAGTGTGAGAAAGTAACACTTCGAATTTGAAATTTTAAAGTGTTCTTTTGGAAGACAAAAAAACTTCAAATTTGAAATTATAGAGTGTTTTTGGAGATGCCCTAAATCATTACGTTTTTTGAAAGGTACATTATGTTAGTTTTGTAGTATAATAAATTTTGATATGAATATTATGTAATTTATGTCAATTATCGACTGTGGAAATATTTCTTAGTTCTTCCCTTTGTTTAGAAATTTGAGAAAACGATCAAAACTCTTCTGCATTTATTTTGGTGCAAGGAAGGAACATCATGATTTGGGCGTGCTCTTTGTTGACAAACACGGTCCAGCAGAAAAGCTTATAATATATCCATTTTAAAAATTTATTTATTACTACTTATAAGAGAATATCCATTCTAAAAATTGATTAAATATCAATTAATCACCAATGCTGTCGACCAATACTTATCTGAAATTTTGAGTAACATTAAGCACAATATGAGACAAAAGCATGTAAAATGTCATCATAATTGTGTTTCTACCTTCTTTCTTTTACAAGCCACAAATCCCAATACATTATTCTGAAATCTTAATTGTTTTCTGGTTTTAATGGAGTATATAAGATAATGTTAAACTTATTTATCCAAGTTTAAAGTAAATATTTATCTTTATCTCTGTTTAAAAGTATTGATCTGTCTAGGTCTACGAGACAACCTAAGTAGAAACATTCACCGGTTAATCAGGCTTTTAGATTACTTCGTTGTTTTTTTGTCTTATATACAAAATTATTCTTTATCTCTTTTTCAGTACTGTTTATCTAATTTTATTTTCTTTAGATTCCTTACAATTAAATAGTATTATAAACATAACAGCATCATTAATGTTGCCCAAGCCCCAAAATGTAATATCTGCATTATAATCACACAAATTACTTGGCATCACAAAGACCAGTCTTTTCATCACAAAAACCATCACGGCCAAGCAGACGTTGAGGTGGTGCACTAAGTAATGGAGAAGAAGGTGAACCATAAGCATTTCTCCGACTATTTCCACACCCAAGACTCTTCCTTGTGCTCACTCCAGTCAATGGATTTGTCCCGTTTGCGTATTTACAAAGAGCCTTCCACAAACAAAGAAAAGAGAAATATGAAAACCATTTGTACAAGTTTTTTTTGGTAATGGAAGCTATGATTAAATGTAAATAACATGGTACCTGTTTTTGAAGAAGATCAATCACAGCGTCACTAAAATCAGCACCTTCAATCTTAGCACCACCGAGGTCACTACGTGTTAGAACCGATCGGACCAATACTGCATTTGTTAGATTTGCCTCGTTTAGCACCTAAACTCGCCAAAAAAAAATTCACACTTTAACCAAAAGGATAACAAATCATATGCGAATATATACTCGCTCCGTTACAAAAATGATGATGTTTTAGCTTTTATTTTTTTTTTCATAATACTTGATGTTTCCGATTAAAGTTAATATATATTTATGATATCAAAAAATGCACTTCACAACTATTGGTTTTATTTTTATTTATGACCAATAGTGAGTAGAAAAAAATAAAATTAGTATTATTAAATTAATAAATAAAAATTTAAAAAAATAAAAGTTAGTTTTATTAATACGTATGAAACATCGTTATTTTAGAAAGAGAGGGTGTAATATATAGTGTATGGTGTTTACCATTCGGTCCATTAATGTATCACTCAAATCAGCACCTGCAGAATCAAAACTTAATACATTTTTTTTAATATAAAATGAATAATGGAAGGCAATGAGAGCATAGTTGAGAAAGACTATACCTGAGAAATTAGCTTTGTATGCAACTGCTTTCTCTAGGTAAGCACCATTGAAGGTTGAACCACTGAAATCAGATTCTCTCATATCTGCAGATGTGAAGTTGGCTCTTCTGCAATTATATATCAATACCACACCAAAATTCAAAAGTAGACCAAAAAGTCCTGCTTCTTTAGATTGTGAAAACTTAAGTCTTTACTAACTAAAGATTAAAACTTTCTACTTTGTTATGCTGATTCCAATCTCCATTACTAAGTAAACTCACTTTAAAATAAAAAAGTTTAAATTTTTTACCTGAAATTTTCATTGGAGTGAACTGTTTTGCTGCAAAATAATTCCTTTAATATTTCAGCGAACTTCTAACATCAAAAAACAAATCAAGATTTAATGAAAATCTTCTCTTATGAAACCTGAGATCAGCAGAACCAAACTGAGCAGCCGATCCTATCCCAAACTCGCCACGTATATCTGCCTCATACTTGTTAAGCTCTGCCATGGCTGGCACGCCGGAGCTTGAGGCTATAACTGCCGCCGCTAATGCTGCTGATAAAATCCTCTTCCACGTCTTTGGTTTCTCGCTATAACAACAATCTCAATCTCTTAAAGTTTCTGAGAACCATAAATTGAGAAAACAACAAACAAACACAAAGATTCTCACCTAAAGTTTGATGATTTTTGGATCGAACAAGAAATTAGCTGTAGACGCTTTAGTGGGTATCTCTGAAATTGGTATGGAGATTTTGAGAGAGAAGATGAGGAACGTGAGAGGTTGAGTGACTTCATAGGTAGAGGAGAGAGAGAAGAGAAAGCCATTGTTAAAAGGTCTAAACTTTGTAGAATCGAATTGTTTAACATACAACTTCGTAGAGAAGAGAGGATCTCGCACGTGTGAGAGATTCGGGTTTTATCCACTTTGATTGGGCAAGATGTGTCCACGTATGTCAATTATGTTCATCTGTTTTATTCTTGGTTTCTAAACTTCCCAAGTATTGCATATTTTACTTGACTCTGTTCTACTTTAGGCGTGATTGGTAAGATAGTAAAGAGAAGGGTGGCTAAAAGGAGCAGAAGTGGGAGCGAAGAGTTAAAGTTGAGAGTTGAAATTGAAAGCAAAAACCGAGAATTGGAGCTGAGAGCGGAAGCTAAGAGATGATTTTTTTTATCTTACGAAAATTATTTATTTTGAACACTAAATAAAAATTATTATTGAAGATATCAACACTAAACCACTAATATTAAAAATAAATAAAAACTATCCATGAAAAAAAAATTTCTACGAGTTTTCCATATCTGATCTGCAATGTTGTCTCGAATACCAACCATATATGCATCACTAGTTGGCACGTAATCTCTTCTTTGAACTTCTTCATCATCATATGAATCAGACAAATTATGCATTTCACTTTCCATTTGTACGTACTCTTGAAAATCTTCATCGTTACTAGTTGATCTTCGAATAAAATTATATAACGCCATTGTTACTACCACAATCTTTGATTGCGTTTGTAGATCATAGCGTGTTGCATTTCTAATAATAGCAAAATTTTCCTTCCATACTCCAAAATTTCGCTCAATTACAGAACACAATGAAGAATGACGTTTATTAAACATTTCATTTTCATTCGTAGGTGGTCCTCCTCGCCATTGATGTGGATGATATTTGATTCGACGATACGGAGCAAGATATCTTTTTTTATTAGGATATCTTGAATCAACGAGAAAATATTATCCTTCAGACAAAGTTGGAAAATATTCATCGTTTTCGCTCGAGAAATTTTATCTTTTTCGCCTCGTTTGGTAGTGACATGAAACTCTGACGGCCACTCTCATCTGATGCAAGATAATCTATTGCAGCCCAATAAAATTCACTATCATGGTCTAAAGTAGTTATCTTGAGCAACTCTTACATACACGCAACACAACTGAATGGGTTTAAAGATTCAAACGTCTCTCGGCCACCTTTCCAAAATTTTCCTTGAACTTCAATGGCGGCAGTGAGACGATCTCACTTATCGGGATTACTTTGTTTGCTCGAGGATCCCACTTTACCCTTTCCACCTGAAGCTGATTTTCTAATTGGTCCAACTCCACATCTTCATCAGAGTCCACTTGTTGTGGAAGTGGACTTGAAGAATCACCGGGAAATTGTTGTGGACCAGCTCGAGGTTGCCATCTCTCATTTACTGAAACTGTAACTCGTGCATAAAGACGATCAAGCAGAGAAATGTCTCGTAGAGAATTTGTTCTTAACTTGGATGCTTCTTGACAACTCTGAAATGTAAAAAATATATAAAAATATCAGTATAAGTAACAATATACTAACATTTTTTAACTTAGAAGTTTGAATATTTATATAATATGTACCCTTATTAATTTGTTCCACCAATCAGCTGACATATTCAGCTCTCCAAAATCATTAAAACTCAGTCAAGTAGCGTTTTGTATGACGCTTTTGTACACAGTATATTGTTTTTTCAAATGGTCAAGTCGATGCTTGAATTTAGGCCAAGAAAAGTCCAAACCAAAAAGTTTCAAAACTTCTGCTCGAACACTCTACCTACCAATTTCATCAAGACATGTACCCTTCCAGTGAATTTTATCATTTTGGTCATTGCATAATTGTAAAAATTCATGACTCATTTAGTAAGTCTAATGAAACTTTGGTTAAACATATAATGCATAAAAAATCAAAACTTTGAAATATTTTTTTTTTGAAATGAATAAATTTTTTTTTAATAAACTATAATATAAATATATTACAAAAGTTACCTCACGTGAAGGTTGTGAAGATAGAATAAGTAGAATCAACACTCAAACAAAATACACCAAAGCAAATATATGAAAAAATGAATAAATATTGTTAACAATAAATACTGATACCTGACGAACATTTTCAAATGATTACATTCTTTTTTTTGTAAGCTTAAATGATTACATTCCTTACCATCATTATCGTAGTTCAGAATTCTCTAAAGATGATTTTTTTGGTCATAAACATATTTTATATTAAAAAAAACGTTAAGTATTCATGCAAAAAATTAGTTACGTATTTTTATTTTTGAAAAACGTTAGTATTTATGTTTTTTTGCACAAAAAACTAGTAGTACTCATTATCATTCACACAAAAAATATATTTTAACACTTTTTATACAAAATATATATTTAAATATTTACTATAAATTTTCAAAATTACTAAACGTTTAGTACTTTCATTATTATATTTAAGATACTATTAAATATTTTATACTAATTCACATAAAATCATAAATTATTTTATATATTATGAAACTTTAACAAAAAAATTGAACATAAAATTATATAAAGTAGAGTAAATGACACTGATTTTTATGACTATTAGTGAAACATAATATATAAACTAATATAATACATAGATATAATATTATGTATAATTAAAAACATACACAACTTTTTTTGTCAACGGTATTATATTAGATTAAAAGGAAACTACTCAATAATAGGTACAATTGATCCCATACAGAGGAACTTCTAACCTATATTGGGTAATTTTTATAAAACTAAGACTACTATTATAATAACCTAGAACTCCACCTAAGGAGAATAACATATCCCTCAAAGGGATTTCATCTTCTAGAACAGTGTCTAGAATGATTAATGCTCTTTTCACCGTATCCACTGATGCAAGTATAGTGAGAACGAAGCTGGTCTGATACAGTTGAATCCTAATAACCAATACATACCAGTTGACAATAATTATTAAAACAACATAAAACCAACCTAAAACTAAAAAGAAAAGGCCCATTGGAAGGCCCAAGACAACATAAAATATAGGATGGCGAGGATTATGCTGGAGGAGTAGAAGCCTGACACGTGTCCAATAGGTGTCTTTCCCGTGAAGAAAACGAAAATCACCGGAATTTGGATTCAGTAATTTCGCTACCTCATCGGAACGCCACTGAACACCATTGGAGACTTCAGAACCTCCGCAGAACTATCTACACCATCTTAGCGCCACAAGATGACCTAACCACACACCATAGAACTGTCCAGAACCAGCCGCCATCTTCCCTTCTTGGCGCAAGCATCGTCTTGAACCAATGAGTTGTTCCGAGTGAGGCGCAAGCAGGGGGAAGGAGAAGAGAGAGCTGAAGATCCCAATCGCCACTTTGATCTGCCATTGTTCTTCGTGAAGCTTCCAGATCGCCTGAACGCGACCACTGTAACTACCAAACCACCAAAGAGATTCGAAGGATTGGGAGGAAGGAGCACCGATGGAAGACGACCTAGGGTAACAGGACAAAACAGAGGCTTTATTACCGAGACTAGCCGAACTAGAAATATATACATACGGCGCTGGCACCATCACTAGACTGGTACCAGAACCAAAAGCGATGGAAGTTGAAGCGGTGCAGTCAAGGTGTTTAGAGAAAAAACAGAGAGTTTTTTTAGTGGTTATCTATAATTATATTATGTATAATTAAAAAGATACATAACTTAAGTAGAAAAAAACTGACGTACACCTATTTCACTGTTTTGGAACTCAATTGTGAAGTGAAAAAGCCTCTGAGAGGTTGGTATATCTAAGATTTTTAAAGATATTTATGAAATAATATATTTTTCAATTTGATAAGTTTATTTTAAATTTTAGTTAGAATATTGTAAGGCATATTCCACTTTATCTCACGTTGATTTATTTTGAAAACTTTTACCTTCCTTTTTTTGAGAAAAAAACTTAAACTCTCTATTTCTAAGCATTATTAGGCACTGAGGTAAATGGTAGTTACTAATAAAATGGACACGTGTGGCACCCCTCATTTTGGATTAATGATTGGCGTCGAAGAAGTGATGTGGTTCCGTTACCACTCTAGAACGTCTCACCAATCTAGCTTTTTGTGAAACATAACACACAAGCAGAAAACAAAAAAAAGGATTTTTTAGTCTACTTTAAAATCTATGAAACTTGGCACCGTTGCCGATTTGGGAATTCATTTACCATTAGAACTTTGCAATTCGATTCATAATGTCGATTTGAAAATTTATTTGATAAACTTCCACATGAGTTAATTATCACCGATGACATTTTCGAACTTATCACCGCTGATGGTTGTGAATCCATATATCTCAACCAATCTACTGAAAGTCACAACATATGTCGTCCATCCCCATCTCTTGTACTCAATACGGCCTCCACCATCTACTTGTGCATTTCGACCCTTGTAATATATATGTTTTAATTAAGCTAGGAACATGCATGTGTCTTCCCGGTAAGAGTCGAAACGCATGTTCAAGACATTGCCAATTTCCATTCCATCTAGAATCGTTTTAACTTCATCATAAATCTTGAGTATCTTCAAAGTAGCTGAATCCGGAAATGTTGATTCGAAAAAAGTTGTAGCATCATATAACTCCCTCATTTCGGGATATTTTGATGCGTCCCTCACTAAAGGAGTCTTATCGGTGCGCGGAGGAGGAATAAATCCTTGCGTCAACATTGGTTCATCTACAACATCATCGACATACTCAAACCCTTCCTCGCCTTCATGTTCCCTTTGAGCGCTCTTGGCGGCTTGCCTACTTGTTTGATATTGCCTACCGGTTGGCTCATTGATGGTTATACCTCCTTGACTTATATATTACAAGGATCGTGTGAATTAAGTTTGACGGAGGGACCATATCTAACCTTGTGTTCTATTTTGTTTTCATGACTTATTTGCATTGTGAATAACTATGATTTATAAAAAAAATATATAGAAAATCTTAAAAACATTGCATTTAGTCTCATGTAGAAGCTTATTTTACGTTGCATTTGCATAGGGTGCCTAGTAAATTTTGAGTTCTAGACTTTTGAATTTGCATCTCATGTGTAATGTATTGGAATGATCACTCTAATAGTTTTGAAAAGTCTTGAAGTTCTTGTGTTGGATCTTAAAATTTAAAAGTCTAGTAGTATGGTTTTGAAGTTTGCTAGTTTTAGGTTATCTTCATAATTATTTGGACTTAAAATTAAATGAACAATTAGTATGATCAATGAATATCTTAATGTGTTTTCAAATTTTAATCATTTTCAAATCAATTTACTCACCCAAAACTGAAACACTTGTGGCTAAATCGCTCATTATCATCTTTTAAATGATTTCTCTCTCCACTTTTGAACCCAATAACCCAAACAATTGTGAGTGTCTAATGCTTTAGTGATTGTTTAGGCAAAAACTTGAGAGTATAAGGAGGAATAATTGACAAATTTCATTTGGCTAGATTGATGATATCATCTAGCATTTAGGAAGTGTACTTGTGATGATTTGGGACTTTTATCATAAGGGTAGTTCTAGTACTTATCCTAATAGGATGAGGGTGGAAGTAGCTTGATGATTAAAGTTTCAAAAGAAAGGAATGGGATAAATGAGAAATAATGATGAATTTGATTGAAAAGATAGGCCTCTTCTAGACTTGAAAGAGAAAAGTGAATAAACATAAGGATCAAGGAAGAAAACTCTAGTGAAATCAAAAGAAAGAAAAGAAAGGCTAGTGATGAATGCAAAACACAAAATAATAGCATATGTACTTAACTAAATCAAAAGAGCTAGTGTAATGTGATAAATCCTTAACTAAAGCAATGAAAAAGTCTAGTAAAAAGATGAGCCTAAGAAAAAGAAAAAGATCATGGTATGGTTTGGGAAGTTTTGGAAAGAAAGTTGGTTTGAGTATTTGGGAGAAAGATTTAGGATAGGACAAGGCTATTTTTTTGGGCCCTTAGAAATGGATATGAATATTGTACTCCTCATTGCCCTTTTTCTCATCTTGATTTTGCTTCTCCAATCACTCTCTTTGAGTGTTAAACCATGAATTGTGAGTGAAACTTCTTTTAAGCATTGGATTCCCTATTCGACCTAACAAATTGAAACTTTTAAGATTACTATTTGTGCATGCTTCACCAGTTCAATCGAATGTAGGAAGATGACCTAAGCTAGACAAGGGGATCACATACTTCTAGTAATAAGATGGATTATGAAAATGCATAAATGATAAGATGAGTAATGATACTAGTTTGAGAATGATGGTGTTTATTATGTTTGAGATGTTAGCTTACTTTTTAGCTTAATCTTTTGGTTCTAAGGTTTCAAACTTCAAACCTTTCTCTCTTACTTATATTTATTTTTCTTGAGGACAAGCAAATGATAAGTTTGAGATTTCAGTTCTTTGTTTTGTTGCATTTTAGATAGATACACTTGCATTTAGGATTGTTTAGCATGCATTTGCATATGCATTTCATATTTTAGGTGAAATGAGTGGAGCAACTAAAAGCATGGATCAAAGGAGTTTAAAAGATGCAAAAAATACCAAAGTAGAACTTGTACCGAAATCACATACCGGTTTACACAAACCGGTATGCACATTACGGGTTAAAGTTGCGGTTTAGTCAAACCAAAAAGAAGAAAAATGAAGTCAAGTGTTGAAACCGGTTTGGCATATTGGTTTAAGCAGACCAGTATGAAGCAAGAGAGTGTGTAGTGGTTTTGCGTTTCCGTTGGTACAAACCAGTACAAATTATGTTTGAAAAATGGAAGCATACCAGTTTGCCATACCGGTTTAGGCAAACTGGTAGGGGCAATTTTAATTGAACATTTTGAATTTTAACCCTTTTGTTTACCCAATCTTAATTTGGTTAATTCAAGTGTTTTGGGTTAATCCAATACTAATTTTTAGAGAGTATAAATACATTTTTTGACCTAATTAGGATTTTATCTTTTATCTTCTCTTAGAACTTTGTAAACATTTTTGAATCTCGTTTTGATCTTTGTTTATTTCTTGATCTTTTGTCATTCCTTGTTTATCTACTTGTTTTAATCATGTTAAAACAAATTTCTATTGTTGGATTTTGTGTTTTCACCATGAGTAGTGAGTAGTTCTTCATAAGCATATGGCTTAGATAGATTAGGGTGATCAAAGTGATGGATCATGATGTTTGTAGTTTAGTTATCTTAAACATTCATTTAATAAATATTCTTAATGCTAAGTTTGTCTTGATCATTGAAGTATAGATCATAGGAAGTTTTGTGTCCGAAAGGTGTTCGATGAAATTCTTGAACCAATCTTTGAATGCTAAATGAGGCATAACATAAACATTGTGTTAGTTAGTTTAGTGTTTTATCACGGATCAGATCTTAATGTTGTGATTATCCAAGATATTGTTTTAGTTGCACGATTAGGAAAATGATTAGTGCCAAGAAAGTGGATTAGTCTATTTAAAGGAATCTTAGACCAATGATTAGCATTGAAGATTATAGGATATCACTTGATCACCCGAGTCAATAACCTTTGCCCATTTCTTTAGTTTTTATATCGATTTCAAGTTTAATCTTTTGTTGACTTTGCTTAATTACTTGTTGACTTTTGATTTATGCATGTTTGAATGTTACTAAACTAAAATCTTATATGTTTAGACTGAATGGAATTCTCATAGGTTTTAGTGAGTTAATTGCTCCTTGATTCGGATTTGACACATAAGTACTACATCGACACTTAAGTAGTTTTAGATTATGTTAGATAAGGATTGCAAATTCTTGTTTAACATATAAGCTCAGTTCCTAGACCTTGTGTAGAGAAGTACCTCTCCAACAATATTTGTAACATAAGTATCCATTTAAACTATATACATTACATTTTCGAACTCTGAAGGATTGATTTTGTTGTCATTTCCTTACCACAGCAGCGTATGCATCTTCTCTGTTCCGGCTTTTACTCATACCAAGTCCCCTTGAAAATATTCAAATGTCCAAACATCATCACATTTCAAAGAATTTAGAAAAGTACCAAGAACAGAGAGAGATTAAGATGAGTAACTAACTAACATTAGAATCATTCTGTCTGAAGCTTCTGATGATGTCCCATATTCATCCATTACATAACTCTCCAACTTCTGAAAATCCCCACAATATAACCATTTTTAATCACACTTCATCGACATAATAAACATATATATATATATATATATATATATATATGTATCTGTAAGTGTGTGAGTGTGCTTCACTTCTCGGTGAACAGATCAAACTTTATTCGATTAAACCATCTCTTTCCCATCAAAAGATCTCGGTAGTCCAATTATGAATTCATGAACCTCCTACAAATGAAAACATACACTTTTCAATCAAAATCACTCCTCCATTTCTAAGAATTATTCAAATTATACCTCTTCTTCATCGATTTCTAAAAGCATGTTCTCAAGCTTTTTCCCTCTAGATTCCAAAACCTATATACCCAAATCACATCAACTCCATTATCATAAACCCTACTACGTAAGGCTATCAAATTTGTTCATCTTTGGAGTCTTAATGCCTCTATTTATAATGTAAGAGAAACTAGAGAGGTGTTGGTTTATTGTGAAACCCTAATATCATAATAGCCTTTACTAATAGCGATTCTAGTATAAGATAACCATAAATCTACGCCAAAACTAAACCTACCACTCCAGTTCTGGTTTAGTTTCTGGCGAACGACATTGGAGGAGCTTCTTCAATTAATGTCGATACCCTCAAAGCTACACGATAATTACATGACCTATGGGGAGATACATGAGAAATGCGAGGGGTACTTACATAATTTTTGGTTCCAAATGAAATTGCTAAAAGAGAATAATGTTGAAGCGTTGCAATAATATTAGCAGCCCCGGGAGAACTGGAAAATTTGGTGATGTCTTATTTTCGCGAATATATTCGATGGAGGATGTGCCGACTGAGGTTGTAGATTTACCAGAGAGTGTATTTTTCCAATTATTTCTAGAAAAAGTAGTCATTTTGGAGGTTCTATTCTTGGCAGATGAAGTGGAGTATGCTATGCGTAGTATGGGAGCGTTAAAAGCACCAAGTTTAGATGGTTTCCAACTTGTTATTTACCAAGAAAATTGGGAGGTTGTGGGTCCACCGGTAACCAAGTTTTTTTTTTTTTTTTGAAGTGGACAGCTACGAGGGGGACGAATGACGTAATGTTGGTTCTAATTAGGAAAGTGGTGAAATCGGGGAAGCTAAATAGTTTCTCCCAATTAGTATTTGCAATGTGTTGTTTAAAATGATTACTAAGATGCTGGTAATTAGACTCAAAAAGTCATAGCAAAATTGATTGGACCAACACAATCTAATTTCATTCCAGGACGTCTCAGCTTAGATAATATTATATTGATACAAGAAGCAGTGCATTATATGAGACATAAACAAGGCAAGAAAGGTTTGATGCTATTAAACTTAGATTTAGAGAAAGCATATGAGAGAATAAGATGAGATTTTTTGCAGGAAACGTTGAAAGTTGTTGGATTTTCATAAAACTAGTGTTGATGGATTATGCAGTGTGTTTCTAAGCCAAGACTGTGTATACTTTAGAATGGAGAGAAAACATATGAGTTTGAAACGGAACGAGGCTTAAGAAAATGTGATTGATAGGCTTAGAATTTAATCCTAGCTAATACTGCAGATAACATTTCAAAGAAGTATAGCAAGGTATCGAATCCATAGAGACCAGAAATATGCACGTTCAGTTTAAAACTTCAAATATGGCTAAAGTGAGAAT
>OVBE01008271.1:1583-17384 GCA_900406425.1 Iberis pinnata
GATCTTGCGGCTATAAACGCCTTTAAAGCTCATCTTCATCGCTGTTTTAAGATGAAAATCTCAGTAAGTTGAAATACTTTCTTGGCATTGAAGTAGCTCGAGGACCAAAGGGTATTACCTTGTCACAGCGCAAGTACTCTTTAGATATTGTTACTGAAGTCGGCTTACTTGCCGCAAAGCCTTCGGCGGTTCCCATCAAACTGAATCACAAACTCGGCTCCGCCACGGGTCCGGTTTTTGATGATCCCAAAGCATATCGACGCCTAGTTGGGCGCTTTATTTATCTCTCCATCACTCATCCTGACTTATGTTATGCTGTACATATACTTTCTCAGTTCATGCAGGCTCCGCTTGTTGTGCATTGGGAAGCGGCATTACGACTTGTGCGATATATCAAGGGTACGATTTCTCTTGGTATACATCTCAATTCTCATAGTGATCTTCAGTTAACAGCATATTGTGACTCTGATTGGGCTGCCTGTCCGAAGACTCGTCGCTCTCTCTCTCTGCGTTTGTCATCTTCTTGGGTGATTCCCCGATCTCGTGGAAAACTAAGAAGCAACAGACTGTATCCTCTTCTTCTGCCGAGGCTGAATATAGAGCAATGGCTTACACTCTTCGTGAAATAAAATGGCTCAAGAACTTGCATGGTTCGTTTGGTCTTACTCACTCTCAACCGATTCCTCTTTATTGTGATAGTCAAGCAGCTATACATATTGCAGCAAATCCGGTATTTCATGAACGCACTAAGCACATTGAGTCAGATTGTCATCAAGTGCGTGATGCGGTTCAAGATGGTTTGATCGTTACTCCTCATGTCTCTACAACCGAGAAAGTTGCTGATTTGTTTACTAAGTCTCTTTCAAGACCTGCGTTTGAGCGTTTAGTTGTCAAGTTGGGAGTTCGTGATACCGTACTTCCAACTTGAGGGGGGGTATTAGGATATTATGTTACATTAAATCTAAACTATAAAGATTTGGTTTTATCTTGGTTTTATATTATTATCTTTTATTCTTTCTTGTATAAAAATGTGCTTTTACATTAATGAGAATCAGATTTGCCTAAAATATTTCAAAGAGCAACCGCTTCCTCTTCGCAAACTTCCTTCTTAAAGATCCATAGTTTATGCCTCATATTAAAGCATTTTGGACAACATTCAATTTCGAGGATCGGCCATGTACACTCTTTCTCATTAACTAAGGCGGATTAAGCAACCAAATAGAGCTTATCATACAACAAACTACTCGGACCTTGTGAAAAGATTCATTGAAGCTCTTGACAATATCTCCACTATACAGAATGAGTTTTTCTCCAACCCGACTTCAGCTTTAGCCGAAAAAGAAAAAGAAGCTCATAGGAAATGGCTAGCTTTGTCTATTGCAGAAGATAAATTCTTCAAACAGAGATCAAAAATAGATTGGCTTCAAAGTGGAGACGCCAATTCTAGATTCTTCTTCAAAATGATGGCTTCACGACAAGCGTCTAATAGAATCCATTACCTCACTGATGATCAAGGAACCAAAGTGGAGAGTCAATATGGTATAGCAAGAATGTGTGTAGATTATTACAAAAACTTACTTGGATCCACTAGAGAGGCATTGACAGAAGATCAAGACTTTTTGATTCTAAGCTTGGGGAAGTTTACGTGTTCTAAGGACATAAATCAGATCATGTTAAGGGAAATCTCTCCCGATGAAATTAAAGATGTGGTTTTCAAGCTACCTAAGAATAAATCCGCGGGACCAGATGGGTTTAATGCGAAATATTTTCAATTAGGGAAAGAAATTACAAGTGCAATCTTGGAATATTTTAGAAGCGGCATATTACTCAAACAATGGAATTGTACATTGATAACTCTAATCCCAAAACAAGTCAATGCCAAAAAATTCACGGATCTTAGACAATATCACCTACAAAATCATTGCCAAACTTCTAGCAAGGAAACTCGAAAAGATTCTTCCTCTAATCATCTCGCCAAATCACTCGGCCTTTGTTAAAGGGCGTTTGCTGGTTGAAAACGTTCTCTTTTCTTCTGAAATGGCTCAAGGGTTCAATCAACAACGAACTTATAACCGTGGAATTCTTAAAGTTTATATATAGAAAGCATTTGATTCTATTAAACTACATCAAAACAAAACAACAACTAAAAGAAAACATAGATATTTCTGGTAACATTAACCAAAAAAAAGCATACGAAATCGAATGAAAAAACTAAAACTTCTGGTCATATGCATGCTCCACCCAACCTAAGAAATAAACCAACCGAAATTTGACTTTCTAACTTCAAAGGGATAAGTACAACTTGAAGAAGACTGAAAAACCTGATGAAGCACTGGATGATCTAAAAGCGCATAAATCTCCTCATATAGCGGAATGTAGTTTAGTTAGTCTAAAGTGACTATATCGTAGAACAAAAAAAATATTTACTTCACAAAAGTTAAATTGTAAAATAGTGGTTTAAGTTAATTACTCGCCATAAAACCCTCGACACGGTAGAATATTATATATCTTAAGATCGAGTTTTATTTAGAAATTTCACAGTTTCTCATATATAATACTCTCTCTGTTTTAGAAAATTTGTCTTTTTAGTTATCATTTTTTGTTTCAAAAATAATTTGGTCTTAGGTTTCCAATGCAGAAATTTATTGAGTTTAATTTATCTAACCAATAGAATAATTATAGTACTTCTTTCTATTAGTTGATTTAGAATATTTTTGTAGAAAACATAATTTTTTTAATTTGTGTGACAAATCTCGAATAAGAATCTTTAAAAATGGAAGGAGTATGACATAAGATTTTTAATTGATTAGGGCGTAATTGCAAATGAAATCGGGAGTGATTGTTTTTCAAAAGTCATTATAAGTTTTTTTGGGTAAAAGGTCTTCTATTTAAAGCTTATAATAGTACATTCCGAAATAGGTCTTTACAAAATCCTAATTATTAGGCCCATATCCACTTCATAAATTCTAAACAAACAAAACCCTAAAACCCTTTTGTTTTTAACTTAACCAGGTGGCCTAATCCTAGTTTAGGAACCTAATGAAATTCCTAACTCTAGTTAAGTTAAAACTGCACAATCTAAGAAAATCCTAGTTGTGTGCCGTCAACTCCGAGCTGCAGACACCGCCGGTAGAACTCTGGTGGCCGAGTTAACGGTGAGGAAGTGGATCGCGCAGACGATTCAACCAAGCGTCAGAGAAAGTAACGAGGAGGAGGATCAGTGTGAGAGACGTTTCCGTCTGCGTAACTCGGAGGAGACCGCTGTGAATGAGGAGCCGCCGCATCGAAGAGGAGGACAGATCTACCAAACCATTGGTTCGGTTATAGCCTAACCACGGGCCACCGCTGTCTTTAAGCACCGGATCTGTGTTCAAGCGTCCGTTCTTTTGGTAGTGGTAGATCTTCTCGCCGGAGGAAACCGCCGACATCACGCCGTCAGAACCGTCTTCCATTCGGCAAGCCACGACACTGGAGGAACTACCGCTGCGCCGTCTAACCGAAACTACTCGCTGTATTCTTTGAAACTTGATTCCGGGGAGAAGTTTGTGAAGAATCACCAGAGAGACCTACGTAACGAAGCTCTAGCCGCCGATTCTCTCGCCATTGGATTCTAGGTGGAGGACCCAAGTCTTGACGCACGAAGTTGTGGTCAGAAGAGTTGTCGTCGGACCCAAATTGGTTGCAAAACAATTATAAATGAGTGATTAATTTTTACCACTATAAACGTGGTGACCAAAAAATATATTAAAAAAAAAAGAAGATCAACTTTACCGTCTTCATTTATCGTCGATGGAATCAGAAAATCATCCATTAATTTTGATTTTTCCACCGCTGCTTTTTTTCAGTATCCTTAACTTCATAAATTTTAGGGGTCACCGCATTTTATTAATATCATCATCATAACTACCACCATCACGATCACCATAATCATCATTATTATTATTATCATCACCATCACCATCACCATCATCATCATCACCATCACCATCACCATCATCACCATCACCATCACCATCACCATCATACCATCATTATGATCATCATAATCACCATCACATTATCACTACCAGCATCACCATCACCATAATTTGAATATTGTATTAAAATCTCAGTGTAGAACTTACTATTCTGATTTATTTTGCTACAGCTCGACAACAGCATATGCATAGTCTTATTTTTCCACTCGAGATTTTGGTCTTTTCGTAATTTTTTCTGCAAGAGTATATATATCTATATACGACTTGTATCTGTCAAAAAGGAATACTAAATAAAGACCAAATATTTGGTCTTTTTTTCAAGAGAATATATCATATACACTACAAGAAGAATGTGCTAAATCCGACAGCAATTCGAACAGAACTTTGCAGTCAAAAACTCCTTTCATAGTACTACATATACTTATGATAACGAATTATTTGAAGATTCAAAAGGTGTGAATGAAGAACTTGCAGAAGATTTGAACTCCATACAATCATTATTCTTTCTACTCTGAGTACCTTGTATCTTAGCTCAGCAAGAGAACAAGATGGAAGCTATGCTCCAAAAGATACTAGAAGGTCAGCAATAAACCGAAAAGAACCTAAATGTTAAGATGGATAGCATGTACAAGGATTTGAACCAAAAATTCGAAATATTGTCTACTCATATCAAGCATTTGGATACTCAAGTGGTTCAAACCGCTGAAGTTGTGAAGAGACCAACTAGTTTTCTTTCTGGGATGTCTAATTCAAGTTCTAAGAAAGAGTTTGTGAATGCTGTCACTTTGGAAAATGGGAATTTTCTGGTTGGAATAAAGGAAAAGAGTAAGCTGATGAAATTATGGTCGAAAAAACCGAAGAACCTGCAGAAAACGCTGGTTTGAAAAAGTTTGGAAAAGATGCAGATGTGGAGATCGATCGATCCTTGGATGGATCAATCGAACCGAAAATATGAGCAATACCAGATTCATTAGATCGATTGATCCAACCTAGATCGATAGATTCTGTTAAGGCAGGGAGTTACAGAAAAAGTGATCAATCGATCCCTAATGGATCGATCGATCCGTCGATCAAGGATTCGAAAACTAAAGAGATCGATCGATCCACGTAGAGATCGGTCGATCGATCCAATTCTCTTGATTGATGATACTCTAATTCTGGTTTACAAACCGAAGGTTCCGTACCCAGTTCAACCAAAGAAGTCTAGAAAAGATCTAGAAGATGCAAAGTGCAAGGAGATGATCAAAGAATTAATTGTTCGATTACCATTCTCTGATGCTTGTCAAATGATTCCTTCTTTAAGGAAATATGTCAAAAGCATGCTCACAAGAAAGATCACCTGAGAAGAGGGAGCAATGATAATCACAGAAGAATGTAGTTTGATACTACAGAACCGTATGCCTAAGAAACTTGGAGATCCGGGAAGCTTTGTTATATCAGTAGAGATTGGTGACATTACATTTTCCAGATCTCTCTGTGATTTGGGATCCAATGTGAACCTTATGCCTCTTTCTGTGGCTAAAAGGTTGGACATGACGGACATAAAAGGTACCAAGATCTCACTCATCCTTGCTGATCGTTCCGTGAAGTATCCCGTTGGAGTTCTTGAGAACCTTCCTGTGAAGATTGGGATAGCGTTTGTACCAATCGACTTTGTGATTCTAGAGCTTGGATAAGAACCAAAAGATCATCTCATATTGAGAAGACCCTTTTTAGCAACAGCTGGTGCTATTATTGATGTGAAGAAAGGCAAGATCGATCTTCATCTCGGTGATATGGTCATGAAGTTCAATCTACAAGGAGTTTTGAAGAAACCAGCCCTAGACGCCAAATCCTTTTGGGTGGACACCATCACAGAGGCTGTTGAGGGAGTTTCTGATGACTTTTTACTCGATGATCCTTTAGAGATTGCATTGACTAATGCTACTGATGAGTCTTTTTCCCTTAGAGATGATGTTTAAGGTTATACCAGGATGTTAGACTCTTGCAGGAGTATTGAAAAGATGACCGACCACGTGGAATTTTTAGTGACAGCTGCCAAGTCTCCACCTAAACCGTACCCTGCACCGCTTACTGATGAATAGAGCGAGCTGAAAGCTCCAAAATTGGAACTTGAACCCCTCATAACCAGGCTAAGGTATGCATTTCTAAGTCCTAATTCTATATATCCCGTGATAGTGAATGATGATTTGAATTACATAGAGACCACCTTACTTCTTTCTAAGCTAAGAGAGTATTGTAGAGCTCTAGGTTATACGTTAGATGATATCACAGGGATTTCACCAGACTTGTGTATGCATAGGATACATTTAGAAGATGAATCTAAGACTTCTATAGAACATTAGAGAAGGTTAAATCCTAACTTGGAAGATGTTGTGAAGAAAGAGATAATGAAACTTCTAGATGCATGTATTATTTACCCTATATCGGATAGTAGTTGGGTTAGCCATGTACATGTAGTTCCTAAGAAAGGGGGGAGTAACAGTTGTTAAGAACGAGAATGATGAGTTGATTTAAACTAGAACTGTTACAGTTCATAGGATGTGTATTAACTATAGGAAATTGAATGCTGCAACTCGCAAAGATCATTTTCCTTTACCTTTCATTGACCAGATGCTAGAGAGATTGGCTAATCACCCTTATTACCGTTTCTTAGACGATTATTCAGGCTTCTTTTAGATTCCAATTCACCCAGACGATCAAGAGAACACGACATTCACGTGTCCTTTTGGTATTTATGCTTATCGCAGGATGCCTTTCGGACTGTGTAATGCTCGAGCAACCTTTCAGAGATGCATGATGTTTATCTTTACTGACATTATTGAAGATATCATGGAAGTTTTCATGGATGATTTTTCTGTCTATGGATCTTCTTTCGATGTATGTCTTGCTAACTTATGCAGGGTTCTTCATAGACGTGAGGAGAAACATTTAGTGTTGAACTGGGAGAAGTGACATTTCATGGTGACGAATAGGATTGTGTTGGAACACAAGATTTCTAAGAAAGGGATTGAAGTGGATAAGGCTAAGATTGAGGTAATGACTAACTTGCAGGCACCTAAATGCGTCAAGCATATTCGCAGCTCTTAGGTCATGCAGGCTTCTACAGAAGATTCATTCATGATTTCTCGAAGATTGCTAGATCCCTTACGAAGCTGCTGTGCAAGGATGTCAAATTTGAATGGGTTGATGATTGCCAATTTGCCTTTTTAGCGATCAAAGGAGCTTTGGTAAGTGCTCCAATTGTGCAACCACCAGACTGGGAATTGCCATTTGAAGTGATGTGTGATACAAGTGATTTTGTTATGGGAACTGTTCTTGGACAGTGAAAAGATAAGAAGCTCCATGTCATTTACTATGCCTCTAGGACTCTTGATATATCTCAACGCAATTATGCAACAACTGAGAAAGATCTTCTAGCGATTGTCTTCGCTTGTTCATATCCTATCTAGTGGGATCAAAAGTAGTATTCCACACCGATCATGCGGCATTGATGTATCTCCTTTCTAAAAAGGATGCTAAACCCAGATTACTGCGTTGGATTTACTTTTTCATGAATTCGATTTGGAGATCAAAGAAAAGCGAGGCATTAAAAACGAAGTTGCATATCATCTTTCCTGACTTACGGTCGAAGAAGACATTCCCATAGATGATTCTTTTCCAGAGGAACGCATTTGTGCAATCAGCACCATTGAGGATGACAATTTTTCTATTCCTAGACTCCATAGGACTGATTTGACTACTCCTTGGTTTCGAGATTTTGCTAACTACTTGGCTGATGATGTTGACCCACAAGATTTTTCAGGTTACCAAAAGAAGAAGTTCTTAAAGGATGTCAGACATTACTAATGGGATGAACCATATATCTACAAGCTTTGTAAAGATAGTATGTACTAAAGATGTCTGCCTGAGGAGGAGATTCAGAATGTTATGTATCATTGTCATGGTTCAGATTATGATGGTCATTTTGCTACATTCAAGACGGTTTCTAAGGTACTCCAAGCAGGTTTCTGATGGCCCACTATGTTCAGAGATGTTCATGCCTTCATCTCTCGCTGCGATTCGTGCCAAAGACAAGGGAACATTTCAAAACGGAATGAGATGCCACAAAACTTCATTCTTGAAGTAGAGGTTTTCGATGTGTGAGAACTGGACTTTATGGGTCTTTTCCCTGCTTCTTATAATAACTTTTATATTCTAGTTGTTGTTGATTATGTGTCTAAGTGGGTTGAAGCAATTGCTAGTCCCACTAATGATGCGAAAGTTGTGCTAAAAATGTTCAAGTCTGTGATTTTTCCCACATTTGTTATTCCGAGAGTTGTCATCAGCGATGGAGGCACTCATTTCATCAATAGAGTCTTTGATTGATTGCTTAGGAAGCATTGGGTGAAACATAAATTCGCAACACCATATCACCCTCAGAAAAGTGGACAAGTGGAGGTTTCTAACAGGGAAATCAAAGTTATCCTGCAGAAAACAATAAATGGATCTAGGAAAGATTGGTCTTTAAAGCTTTATGATGCTCTGTGGGCATACAGTACGACATTCAAAACCCCTCTAGGTACTACTCCTTTTAACCTTGTCTGGACCGTTTGTCATAAAAGAGGTGAAACCATATGGTGCAGTTGTACTCAATAATCGCCAAGGAAATGATTTTGTGGTGAATGGACAAAGGCTTAAGCCTTATGTAGCTGCTTCATATCTCATGGAGAAATCTGAGATTTCTCTTTTTGATCCAGCCTCACTTTAGAGGTAGAGGTGTCAAATGGACCGGCCCGCGCCCATTTGGCCCGCCCCGCAACGGGTTCAAATATTTTTGACCCATAGCGGGTTGGCCCGCAAAACCCATGGACAATTAATAGTATGTCCAAGCCCGCACCCGCGGATTTTACAGTTTAGCGGGTCGGTCCGCGGACACTTTATTTATACTTAAATTATATAAAAATTAAAATATAAAATATATAAATTTTAAACTTTGAAACTTAATTTAGTGAAAAATAATATAAATATATAATTTTTATAAGTATTTTAATTTTATACATTGAAAATTTATGTTATATTACATATTTTATAAATTATAATTTATTATATACATAAAATTATTTATAATTTAATTACTTTTTATTTAAATTAGTAGTCCGCGGACCGACTCGCCAACCCGCGGACAAATATCTGTTAAACCCGCGGTTTATGATGGGTCAACACGCGAGGCCCGCATTTAAATGAACATAAAATCTTTTGTCCAAGCCCGCCCCATAGCGGTCCGGGTTGGGCTAAACCTGCGGGTGTTAGCCCGTTTTGACACCTCTACTAAGAGGTAAGTACCGCCAGTCTCATTACGTGAAACAAACGCTGAGTGGGACGCAACCCACTATTTTGTGTCTTTAGTTTAGTTGTTTTAAGTTAAGAGTCAGTTTAGCTTTTGGTTTAATAATTTGTAACTTTTAGTTTTGAGTTTAAAGTGTTTTAGAAATTTGAAAAAAAAAAAGAGAAGACTTGGTCGAGTGTCTAGATCGATCGATCCACAAACGGATCGATCGATCCAAACAATTAGGGAGTTACGAAAAAACCGACTGATCGATCCCTCGGGGTGTAAACACGAAGATCCAACACAGATCAATCGATCCGTCTATGGATCGATTAATCCAAACCACCCAGAAGTTACGTAAAAATGGATCGATCGATCCGTCGATCAGGTAAATCAAAATTCCACTTAAATTAAACCGGTTTTCAGAGATTAAACCAGTTTCCACTTAATTTAGGCCGGATATCTTCTCTTTTTCTCCCCCTAACTCGATTTTTTACCTCATTCCACCATATTCAAACTCAAGTTTTCTCTCAAAACTCCCAAATCAAAATTGATCAATCTCCACCAATTTTCAACTGATTTTTTCATTTCTAAAGCCTATTCCACTCAATTTTCGTGCTCTTTTCGATTCTCCCACTTTTTTCAATTAAAGCAAGGTATGGAACCCTATCTCCCTTTGAAATTCCAAAAATTTTAGTGTTTATAGGGATTTCGGGTTTTGGTTGATTTAGCTATTGGAATTGGTTGATTGTGACCTTATTGCATGTATTTGATGACTAATTGAGACATGCATTATGATTTTGGTTGATTTTAGTTGAGATTTTAGGATTTTTAATGGTTGGTTTGAAATTTTCATAGGGATCTCGGGTTTGGTACTCTTAAGTTTGTTTTATGGAATTATTTTGCTTAATTGAGAATGGGAATGCTTTAGCATTGAGTTTAGATTGATAGGATATGTTGGTTTGAATTCCATTAGTTTTAATTGCAATTTTTATGAAAATTTTCACTTGAGTTTTGATACCTTGGATTATTGTTAGCTTGAATTCTTGCTAATTTTGTGTTAGTATTGCTCAATCATTGCTCACAATTGTCCATGTTTAATAGTGATTTCATTAGGATTGTATTAAATCTTTGGAATTGGTTGTGTCTTAATGGTAGAAGAAGTATCTTGATTCTTGCTAATTGAGTTAGTATTACTCGATCATTGCTTAATACTTCATAACATGGTGGTTCTAGATTGATTAAGCGTATTTGTTTTGGATTAAATAAGTCGCTCACTTTGTTTTAAGGTCTTCTTCTTTTCATGATGGATCTACATGTGGAATTCCGATAGAGTTTTGAACCAAATTTCGTAGAAGAAAGTGACGAAGTATGCCCACCAGCACAACCAGGAACTCAAACTATTGGCACAAGGCGATCCACTCGATCCCAAACCGTGAAGCAACCTCATCCATAAAGCGACCGTTCAAGTTCTGCTACACCACCTGCGGCCAAGAAGACGCGAGCAACTGCTAAGGAGAAAGGAAAAGCGGTCGCGAGTAGCAGTACGAAGAAGACCCGATCCTCGAGCCGAGGTTTACTCAATCTCCATGGCCTCACACACCAAGGAAACAGTTCAACAATTGCCGACTCGATCTAGTAGTCTCCCAACTCAAGAGTCATAAGGGTTGGAAGGAGCAGCAATTCACCGACAAGTGGGATCAGTTCGATTCCATGTTTTACACTGCTCTTCTAAAGATCTCGATTGATCCGACCCGGTTTGCCGATCATGCAGCTTTGACGGTATTGGGTGCAGACAGTGATGTGGTAGAGATCATCACTCGGATGGGTCTCAGAACCTTCCCTTTCCGAGACTATCCTTTTTATCCCGATCTAGCGAGGCAGTTCTTGGCCTCATTCTGCATTCATAACCTCGACTTAGATCCACGACATCCTTACATAGCTGATACCAAGGTACAATTCTTTTTCCTTGGTCGTCTTTACAGGATTCCGATGGTGGAGTTTGGACCTATCTTCAGGTTCCGAGCAGAAGGGCGCCTTCCAGAACTGCCCAAATTATATTCCTACAGTGATTTGCGGGAAGTTATTGCACATGGAGGGTATGAGTCTTGTGAAGCGAAGCTCACCGGGATACGTAACCTGGCTATCTACGTAGCACTTAAGATCTTGGGTTGCACATTTTCCGGAAAATCAGAGGCAGCAGCGGTTAATTCTCATGTGCTTGAGCTCCTTCATTATGCTTTATGCCATTTCATGATGGTTACATATGAGGCTGATCAGGACCAAGATTGTCATGACGCTAACTTGGGATGGATATTTTCCAAGATCCTAGCTAGTCAGAAGATTGATGTGCTGAGAAACCTGACTAGGGTTGAGGTGATGGGTAGTCTAGCTACCCCGGTTTACAGTATGTTGGGATTCCTCTTAGGATGTTTACACCAGCTAAGACGACCAACCATGTTGATTGGGCTTATCTCTTCTCAACCAAATGGTTCACGAAGACCAAAGCCTACATGTTTTTGCATTCAGGAGGTAAGAGGTGCAAGATTCATTTTCCACAGCAGGACATCACTTGCATCACTTCCCTGAAGAACATTTTCTTTCTACCGGGAGCTGATCGCCTACAGGGGGGAGCTGCACCTGTACCGGATGCGCCGAGACTCCCCATAGAGCAGTTCTAGAGTCAGCGGTCCACTTAACGACGGCAGTGAGATCTGAGTCCATAGGATGATTCACCCATCCTACTTGAGGATTATAGTGAATTCGATTTGCCATCTCGACGTTCCGACTTCACGGACTCCAAGACGATCAGACGCCCAACATGTTTTAGAGCACATCAGGATCAGAGTTATGATGATGAGGAGCCTTCGGCTAGGAGAGAGAGAGGAGGCGGTAGCTCGCGACATATTTCAGACTGATCGCGCTGCATTTCTGAGTACCTTTTTCTTTTTCACTTTGGACATATGTATTTTACTTTTATTTTGGATTTTATATGTTTAGACTTATTTACTTTCTGATCATTTTTCCTTCTTGTGGATTTATTTTCACACCGGGATGGTGTGAAGTAAGTCTGGGGGAGGGGATATGATGGTTACTAACGTTATTTTGATGTTTTCTCATTTTGGAAAAAATTTTCAAAAAAAAAATTGTTTTGTTTAGATGAGTCTAGTCAAGTGGAAGGAACAATGAACAAAATCTATGATGACTACTAACCCGGTGTAAGTTTGATATCATTCTCTACTTGACTACTAACTTAGATTAATTATCGCACTTAGGATTAGAACCCCATTGACTGATTTCTTTGCTTTTGAAAGTTCCGGTCTTTTGGATTGTTGATAATTTGAGGCTAGTTCTATTTGGATATGACTTAAATTTGATCTTAAATTTCATGGCTTATGGTGTTGGTTATACTTTGAAAAGCTGGGTATCTTGCTCTTCAATTCTCTGTAAAACCGACAAGTTCTTTCAGTATGATCTGGATTCTTTCTCTCCCTCCCTTCAGAAAATAAAAAACGGTTCAAAAAAGGGTTGAAAGCATAATCTAGAAATCCGTAGTCAACCCCAGTGAATTTCCGGCTGCGAAAAAAATGAAAAAGAAAACCGCAAAAATGCGAAGAAAAGAAAAAATTAAAAGAGAAAGCAATAAGAAAAGAAGAAAAAGAGGAAGTGAGAAAGGTGGGGGGAAAGGATCAGGACCAGAAGTCGTTGGATGCTCTGTTAGGTATGGATGCTTTGATATACTTTAGCAAATATTGATCGATATCCTATATGCAAGAACGCATTATTTGTACTTAATTGAATTTAGAGAGCTGGTTGAAATGATTTGGTGGTTTGATTGATTTGGGATTTAGAGTAGAAAGTATGTCATTGGTTGTATAGTGGTAAACAGTTCATTTGGAGTGGTTGTCTTGGATTGGTATCTCCTAGTTTTTGGTGTCTGAACTTGGGTTGCAGAGATTCTCAGAGTTCCTGTGTGGTCCTTTTTAAACCTCCTCTTCAGATGTGGTTTTTGCTTTACTTGAGGACAAGCAAAGATCTAAGTCTGGGGGAGTTGATATCACTCAGTTTTAACGCTTTTTAGTGGGTATTTATACTTACTATTTAGCGTTATCCGAGTGATTTCTTTGTGATTTTAGCCTTTTTCGGGATTTTTGATGTTTGGGACGTTTTGGAGCAAAAAGGATGATTTTCAGGAGAATTCAAGTGCAAATGGAACAAATGGACATGGAAGGATCGATTTGAAGTAAAGAATGATCAATCCAAGCCTGGGACAAGAGGAGATCGATTGATCCAAAGCACTGGAAAAGTTATGGAGAATCATATCGATCGATCCAACCTAGATCGATCGATCCCTTTGAAGCACATATCGATCGATCCGTCTATGGATCGATAGATCCCTTTACACGAGCTAGAGAAAAAAAGACACATTTGTCCTAAGATCTATCATTAGTTTTTATTGATTTGGGTTTTATTTTCAGATTATAAAAGCCTTTTGGCTTATTTTATTTTATCAAGTCTTTTATCGCTCAATTGATTCGGGAGTTTTTCAGAGAGAAGAGATATACCTCTGTATTCGAGAGGATTTCTGAACTCTGATTTCTTTATATACAATTTGGCTTTTGAATTCTATAATTTTTACTCAATCTATGATTAATGTTATTGCTATCATGCATGAGTAGTCACCTTGGTAGGTTTTAGGGTTTTCCTAGGGGAAACCAAGTTAATTGTTAGGGTTTAATAGAATGGATTGAAATTTCTTAAATTCTTAGTCTAGATTTGTACTTGGTGCATGAATTAGAGTATCTAACTAGTTCATTGATTATAGAATTATAAACTCAAAGGGATTTGGTTTAGAAGTCTGACCTAATCTAGATGAATAAGTGTCTTTACTTGCGGGAGTATTGTCTTAGGGGCTTATGAACATATTGAATCTGAATTGCAATGCATGATTGAATTATCTAAATACGGCGGGAGCTTGTCTTTATTAATTCGAGCATAGGGATCTAATACTTCGAGAGGAGATTATTTTATTGTCGTCTTTTGAGTAGGAAACTATTTTCAGTAATCAATCATGCATTTTGACCTTGACCTTTAACATGAATACCTGTGGAATTCTCTATTGCCTAGCGTTTTTGTTAATTGCTTTACAACCGTTTAATAACATTTGTTGATTACAATCATTACTTTATTATGTACTTAGCTTAATTTGATTTAAAATTGAGAGTCGTGCTTTCTTGGTCTTTGTGGATTTGATCCCTCATATACTAATGTGTTTGTTGTGCACTTGCAGTGAATATATTTGGGTTAAAACATGAATGTATCAACTTGTTCTCGCGAATTGTCCACAAGAATGTAGTTCGGTCCCATCTAAATACGACCACCAGCTTGTTGATGTTTTTGTGGCACTTGATTGCCATTATCTCCTCAACCTCTCGGTTGAAGAGCACATTTTCATCCCCTTGGGGAGGAGGCAAGCTGTTTGGACCTTCGGGTAAGACCGGACTATCAAGATCGACGTTATCAACCATTGTGTTGGATGAGCTTTCGTTCTTCTTTGCTTTCCGGTTTGAGCGTTCTAACTTCGAGAGTTCTGCGTTAATGAGGTTGAGAAATTCCTTGGATTTATCATATCGTCTGGTCATGTACCTCTAAAAACAAAATCAAGAAGAAAGAAATGTGATGAGTACTGTAAAATAAAAAAAACTTAGACTAAAATCTAAAGAAAACTTAAAAGACACTGTATTGGTCCTCGGCAACGGCGCCAAAATTCTAATAGGCTCAAGATTTGATCCTAAAATTACCGTAGAAAACAAATCAATGTAATAAATTATACGATCCCACAAAGACTAGACAACATTTGTTCAGTTTAATGTTAGGTAAGGCTAAGACAAATTTAAGTAGTTGTATGTAACTGAATTAAAGCAATAACTAAAACTAAACGAAGAGAAATCAATAATAAAAAGCGTCCAGCAATAGGGAATTACACATGTAGTCAGGTTATCATACAAGGATTTTCGTTTTGAAAATAGTTCTCAACTCAAAAGACATAATAAGACTAATCTCCTCCTGAAGTATTAGATATTATGTTCGAAATACAAACTTCCGCCGTATTTAGATAATACAAACATACATTACAGTTCAGATTTGATAAGTTCATAAGCCTCTAAGAAAATACTCCTTCAACCAAAGACACTTATTCATCTAGACTATGTCAGATTTCTAAACCAAATCCCTTTTCACTACAAGAATTTTCTGCGAAAAATGATCAGCCAATCCTGACGGATATAAATCCGTCAGGTTTCTCTGCATAAACTGAGGAAAACCTGACGGATACGTATCCGTCAGGACAAAAACTGACGGCCACATGTCCGTCAGGAAAATCATGATGGATTCCTGACGGACATATCCGTCAGGAATCCGTCAAGATACATTCCTGACAATATATCCGTTTATATAAATGTTGCCAACGGTTATATTCATATTTACTGACGGACATATCCGTCAGTATCCGTCACT
>OVBE01008272.1:0-17383 GCA_900406425.1 Iberis pinnata
ATCCATCTTTCACTAGTCTGTTCATGTACTTTATGCTCATGTGGCCCAGCCTAGAATTCCACTTCCTGGTTGTTTCTAATTCTTTTCCTGAGACATTGGTTGATCCTTTAACTGTTGTTCCTTGGAGATAGTAAAGNATATAACCTCTTTGGAGTCCAGATATCCATCTTTCACTAGTCTGTTCATGTACTTTATGCTCATGTGGCCCAGCCTAGAATTCCACTTCCTGGTTGTTTCTAATTCTTTTCCTGAGACATTGGTTGATCCTTTAACTGTTGTTCCTTGGAGATAGTAAAGACCATTCTCATACTTGCCTGATAGAACTTTCTTACCTTCTTTATAGAAAGTAATCATGAAATCCTTTCATGTGTATGAGCAACCAGCCTTTTCAAATTCCCCATAGGAGATGAGGTTCCTGCCCATAGTAGGCATGTACCTTACATTAGTCAAAATGACTTCTGTATTCTCTGGTGTGTTAATTCTCAGCTTTCCAATTCCCTTCACCTCACCGATTGTATTGTTTCCCATGAGGACCTTTCCACCCTCAAATTCCTTTAAGTCAAACAGCATGGATTTATCTGGTGTAATATAGAAAGTACACCCTGAGTCTAACACCCACTCATCTCATGTTGCCTGAACGCTGGCAGTTAGAATCATAGAAAGTTCCTTGGAAATATTGGCTGACTCTCCACGTTCCTTTCTTTCTGGACAGTCTCTTTTAAAGTGACCTTCTTTTCCACAAGTCCAACATTCTTTGGACTTAGGCTTGTCTTTCTGTTTGGATGGGGCTTTAGATTCTTTTTCCTTTGATTTCCCTTTTCCAGCATTCTTCTTTGCTAATTTCCCTTTGTTGACATATAAACCTTCTGCAGTTACCTTTGGCTTATAACCAGCCTCCTTAAGCTCTATTTCCTTGGCATATGCTGAAGTTGTAACTTCATATACTGTCAATGTTTCTTTCCCATTTCCATACTTTAAGGTATGAACTAAAGGAGCAAAAGCCTTAGGTAGACTGGTTAACAATTGGATGGCGTGATCTTCATCAGACACCATAATGTTTACACTGGCAAGGTCATCTATGAGCTTGAGAAAATAATCTACATTCTCCTCAATACTCTTAGTCTCATCCATCTTATAGCTTGCAAACATTTGCTTTAGATAGATTCTGTTAGGGAGGGTTTTATCTTGGTAATACTTTTCCAAAGCTTTCCAAACCCCAAGAGCTGATGTTTCCTTCATAACCTTCCTTAGAACCATGTTGGACAGGCATGAACAACTCAGATTCTTGGCTCTGGTGTCCTTACCTTGTTTCAGTGGATCTATTTTCTTTTCTTCTGGCTTAGCTTCAGGATCTTTTTCATGATCTTTAGTCTCTTCTGCAGTTGATGGCTATTTTAGAGTAAAGGCCAGACCATGTATTTCCAACTGCATCATCATCTTATATTTCCACATCCCAAAATCACCTTTGTCATCAAACTTCTCCATTTCGAATCTGCCTTGTGTGGCCTCCATGGTTACCAGTTAGATGTTGTGATTCAAACCTGAAATGTGACAGGGACAAGAGACTAATTAGTCTTAAACTAATTGATAGCGTGACTTACCTGAAGTTTCTTGAGCCTTCGTAAGAACTGATCCCCAATCTGATCATTTCCTTTTTTTCCTAGACTCACAGCCTTGGTCTTGTATCACCTCTTGGAGACAAGATCCACCTCTGTGATAGCCTGGGCTCTGATACCACTTGTAACGGATTTCACTTGTATTTTTCTTCAAGAACAATCAAGAACACTTAGAGTATATTGAAGCTAGACGTTCAATTATGTGTGTGATGATTTAAGATTGCTAAAATACTGAAAACACAAGAACTAAAAGAACACATTAGAACTTTGGTAACCCAGTTCGGATCAATGATCCTACATCTGGGAGAAGACTAACTTCCATGACTTTATTAGATTGATTAAGTTTCTTTGTAATACAATCTAACCAATCCGTAATCTCTGAATTGTTTCTGACTTGCAGATGGATGAAGAACAAGGTGGATGATCTTATTCTCTCAACCTCTAGAACCGCAAGTACCAGTTCAGATTCCTGGACTCAGCGCAACAAACGCACTTCCAAGAAACAGAGGAAGATGACGAAGAAGAAGAAGATTGGTGAATCTTCTTCGTGTTCTTGATCACAGCAAGAACACCTTCTCAGACTTCAAGATTATCCCGAGAAACCCTCTCTAATCTCTCTTAGTCTCTTCTCCTCTCTGAACTCTTCTTTGTGCTCTGTTTTTCTTCTGACTTTCTAAGTCTGTTTCAACAGACTTATAACGAACAACTTCAACAGTCTTCGGCGTCGTCGTTTTGGAACTTGGCGAACTGGGCCTCGCCCTTTGTGGCCCAGACGTTTTTCCTTTTGTTATCTTAATCTCAGCTCGGCCCGATCCAATACCCTGAAACCCGAGACCAACAAACAACAATTTTTTTCGGAAGCGTTACGGAGAGTGAGATTTGCGAATCTTCTTCCTGTGTTGATGCCAAAACTGATATGGCAATTTTCCTTAAATCTTTTCTCGGAGATCTCTGATTTATTTATGAGATTTACTTTTGATTCTTCTCATTGGTCTATGAAAAAGCTTAAATCTCATTGTGATTTCTTGTTGATTGCAATATGTTGATGTAAACAAGAAATTAATTTAGAAGATCCCTCGGATTACAAGATCCATGCTTCCCCAATCTCGCTCTCTCTTACTCAAGCTTCTTCTAACCATTTCAAGCCTCTCATCTTCGTCTTCCCTCTGTTTTTACTCTCAATCTCAAAAAAAATTCTGGGAATGGCTTCTCAATCTTCAATGGTGAAACAAGAGGGTTACAAAGACAAACCGTGTACCAGCGTTTGACAACTCAATCCTTATCAAAAGATATGAGCGAACGATTGTTGGAAGGTTTTGAATCCGGCAACGCGGGTTGCTAAAATGAAGATGATGTTAACGTTATTCCCTTTTTGGCGTTTTCAAGGTTATGTGAAAGGATTTGAACTAGATGGGGGGAAATTCCACTTTAAATTTTAGAAAGAGGAAGACATGAAGAAAATGTTGGACAATCGTCCTTATCACTTTGATGGATGGTTGGTACCAATGGAGAAATGGATGCCAACTATTCGCAGAGATTTCCCCTCACAAACTTTTATTTGGATTCGGTTGAAGGGAGTGTCGGAGCTGTACCGTGCCGAGGAGACTTTGAGAACTGCTGGATCGGATTTAGGAGAAGTGATTGAAAGTGATGTTGATGGTGGGTGAGTCTTAATCACCATGGAATGTAGGAAACAATTTTACTTCTCTCATGAATTGGTCTTTGCGAATGGAGACATGATTAGAGTCCGATTATTCTTTGATAAACTTCATCAATACTGCTCCAGGTGTAATCGTATAAACCATGAGAATCGGGAGTGTCCCGAGATTGTTCAGAAGAAAAGAGGGCATCGTGTGAAGAAGCAGATTGAGAATACCATTATCAAAATTGGTGTCCCGGGAATTTCATCTACTCATGAAAATCGGGTAGCAGAGGAGGATACGCTAATCTTGAATTCAGTTGGGACAAGCATCTCAGATTCAAGGTAACCAGACTTCAGCGAAACGAAAGTTGTTTGGTGAGGATGAAGGAGCTGAGACTCAAACTCAAGGAAATGCAACGAAGGATTGGGTGTTGTAGGCTTTTGGTGATACAAATTCTTAGAGTTCAGTTCCGGAGGATGAGGAATCTCAGTTGTGCTGGAGAAAGAGAGGATTTAACCGGCCGGAGGCGATACCGAGAAAGCTTCAATATCGGCGGCGACATCTCTACCTAGAGGGTTGGATCTCAATGTCAAACAACAGGAGTTAGTGGGCTTTGATTCAAATGTTCCTAAGGCCCATTCGATGATAGAAAACCCCTTTTTTATGGTGTTGAGCAGGCGATCAATCAGTTGACCAATTCTGAAGTCGAAAATGCTTTTGGGCTGGATGACAAGTTTATGGCCCCAATCTAGAGAGAAAATTTGAGTGAACATGATTTCACAATTTGGCCCATTCGATAGTCCCTTACTTATTAGACAAGTTATGACTAAGGATCATTTTAACTCTAAGCAATTGGATTTAACAAAGAACATTTTTCCACTAAGAAGTTGTATGGGTCCAATTCAAGCATCTGGGCAAAAAGCTGGAAAACGCACGGATAGAGCATTAGGTCCTAAAAAGAAAATAGGACATGATCCATTTAGAGGTAATAAACTCAAAAGAAAAACGGCAGGGCTAGTGGGTAATTCTGAAATTATTGCAGAGATAATTCCATCTCGCTCAAAGATGAATCCTCCCGGAGGAAAGAAGTTTGAGGAAAAAGAAAGCCAGGTGGTTCAAGAAAAACCACCGGCGGAGGGCTGATATTTTTTGAGCTGGAATTACCAAGGAGCAGAAAGCTTCTTGGAAATTCAAAGACTTCGGGAGTTTCAGTGTACGTTATTTTCGGGTGTCTTGTTTCTTATAGAGACCAAATAATCGCGAGAATTTCTGAAAAAATATTCAAGCTCATCTTGGTTATGATTTTTTAGTTACTGTAGACCCTTCTGGTAGGAGTGAGGGTTTAGCCCTTTTAGCTCTTTCTCATTTTCAAGTTGTTGTTTTTTCTTCTAATAAAAATGTAATCGATACCATGATTACCATTGATAGTAATACATTTTTCATCTCTTTCTTTTATGGTGCACATGTTATCTCAAATCATGAAAAAGTTTGGGAGCGTCTAAAAAGAATTAGTTCCTCGCATTTTGCACCATGGTCACTGATTAGGGATTTCAATGAAATTGCCGACCATAGCGAAAAGCAAGGAGGAAGAGCTCAGAGTGATAGATCTTTCCTTGAATTTAGACTCATGAAACAGTGTTGTGGTATGGTGGATTTCCTTTTTAAAGGAAATTGTCTATCGTGGATGGGGCGTTGGGGCGCTTCCACGGTCCGTTTTCGTTTAGATTGGGGTATGGGGAATGAATAATGGTATGACCTTTTCTCATACTATTTTATCGGATATCTCAGATTTGAAGGATCATATCATCGCACGGTTCTGTTACGGGTGAATAAAAAGTGTTTTAGCGGATCAAAACAATTTCGTTTTGACAAACAATGTTACATTAAGCTTGAATTTGAGCAAATTGTGGAATCAGGGTGGAAGGCTTCTCTTTCTAAAGAGAATGTGAATATTAGTCTCCGTATTAAGAATTGCCGGGGTGAAATCTCAAAATGGAGACACAAAGAATTTTTCAGTTCAGGAGAATTGATAAAGGACCTTAAACAGCAGTTGGACCAAGCTCATTATGTTGATGCGTTGGTACATGAAATTCCACGTTTAACTGAGAGTCTCCAAATTGCCATGTTTGCAGAGGAGTTGTATTGGAAACAAAAAAAAGTCGAGTCCATTGGTTGAAACAAGGAGACAAGAATACGGGCTTATTTCATGCGTCTACTAAAATGAGGAGAGCTCAAAATCGGATCATGGATATCATGTCAGATTCAGGTATCTGGCTAGAAAAGGATGAGGATATTGAAGTGGAAGCAATAGCTTACTTCAAAAACTTATTCTCAGCGTCAAACGCAACCAATATTCAAGAGGCTCTTTACCCGGTCAAGTCTAGAGTTACTCCCGCAATGAACACCCATTTATTAGCACCCGTCACCTTAGAGGAGGTAAAAGTGGCGATATTCAGTATGGGACCTGAAAAGGATCCTGGGCCAGATGGAATGACAGCTCTTTTTTCAACAATACTGGTATATTGTTGGCCCACACCTCACAAAAATGATTCAGATCTTTATGTTTCGGGGTGTGTTGGATGACTCCCTCAATATGACAAATATTTTTCTTATTCCAAAAACGGACCAACCTCAGGGGATGAAGGATTTCATACCCATATGTCTGTGTAATGTCAGATATAAAATCATTTCCGAGGTTCTTTGTCAAAGATTATATCACGTATTACCCCATATCATTTCGGAAACTCAATCGACATTCATTTCTGGTCGATCTATCACCGATAATGTGTTGTTAGCTTAAGAAGCTTTTCACGCTTTGAGAACGAAAAAAAGTTGCCATAAGGGATTCATGGCAATCAGAACGGATATGAGCAAAGCCTATGACCAAATCGAATGGTCCTTCTTATGACAACTATTATCTAAGATTGGTTTCGCTGAAATATGGATACAGTGGATAATGTCTTGCGTCACTTTCGTTTCCTATAGTGTCTTACTAAATGGATCGCAAAAGGGTGCAATAAGACCTACACGAGGATTACGCCAAGGAGACCCACTTTCCCCTTACTTGTTTATACTATGTACGGAAGTACTGGTAGCCAATCTCCATCATGTGGAGGAAATGAAGCAGTTGGAGGGAATTCGTATAGCCAAGAACTGCCCCCCCCCCCCCTTGTGCCACCTTTTGTTTGCGGATGATAGCCTATTTTTCTGTCGAGCTACCTAAGCCTAGTGCCATGCAGTGGCAAATATCCTTCAGTTATATGAGAACGCCTCGGGCCAACGTATTAACTTGGATAAATCAACTATTGTTTTTGGTAATATTATTCCAAGGCAGGATCGTTTCTTACTTCAACGACGCCTGGGTATTTATCTTGAGGGAGGAAAAGGAAAGTATCTGGGAATCCCATAACAGTTTTAGGGATCAAAAGCGCAAATCTTTGCGTATGTACGTGATCATCTAAATACCCGCATAAATGGATGGTCCTCACGGTTTCTATCAAAAGGGGGGGAAAAGAAGTGTTTATTAAATTAGTATCTCAAGCCCTACCAACATATGTTATGTCCTGTTTTAAGCTTCACATGACGCTTCTTAAGAAGTTGAACAGTACAATAGCAGAATATTGGTGGCACCAATCTGGGGGTTCACGCGGCATTCATTGTGTAGCTTGGCACAAGTTATGTTTTCCGAAGAAGTGAGGGGGTCTCGGTTTTCGCTCATTACAATTGTTTAATAAAGATCTTCTTACCAAGCAATTATGGCGCTTGTACTCAAGACCAGACTCACTAATGGCGCGTATTCTAAAAGGTTGCTATTATAAGAATGGAAGTGTCCTTCAAGCCACTTTGGCTACTCGTCCCTCTTACGGGTAGAGGAGTATTATAGAATCTAAATCCCTTTTATCATTGGGCTTGCGTCGAGTAATCGGGACAGGATCAAATACAAGGTTTTTTATGATTCGTGGCTGTCTGCTGATAAACCTCGGTCGGCTCAGAGCCGTCATCCCATAGTACCACTTGATCTTAAAGTATCTGATCTGATGGTGGAAAACTCAGCAAGCTGGAATATCTCATTAATCCATGAATTGATTCAAGGACGATATATCGCTGATCGGATCAATTAAACCGTCTTCTCATGCTTCCGATCGCTTCTGCTGGCATTTCTCCAAATATGGAACCTATTCTGTCAAGTCATGATACAAGATAGCACTTTCTGATTATAATGATCAAGTTAACGGATGGCCGGAGCAATCGTCGATTTCCCTGTTGCTTGCCAAAATTTGGGAGCTAACGGCTACGAATGAGCTGAAACATTTTCTTTGGCAAGCCCTCTTAAGAGAACTTGCGGTTAATGATCAATTGTTGAAGAAGAAGTTGAGGGATAAAGAAGTGTTTGGTATCATTTGGTATAATTGGAAAGCAAGGAATACGAAGTGTTTCAAGAACTCATCGTGGTTACCATCAGACATATTAGAAATTGCATCTACTGAAGCAATGGAATGGGCATCTGCTAACTCATCGGTTAAGGTTTCTCGAGTCCCGCGATCTATGGAGATCATTACCCGAGATAGGGATCCACCAAACCTCACAAACTGTTGTAGTTTGGATGGTTCATGGAATGTAGGAGACCCTATTAGTGGTATCGGTTGGTTTTTATCATCTGATATCGGTCATTTAGTAATGGGATCTGCGGGCATCATAAGTGGTCTTTTCAACTCCATACAGAATTGCTAGCCCTGATTTGGGCTCTCAAATGCATACTAAGCTTAAACACGCCATGTACTACCTTTTTTACGAATTCGACGGACCTGATTAAACTTTTGGACAACCCTTCCTAGTGGCCACTTTTTACAGCGGAGATAGCGGAGGTTAATCATTTAAAGGAAAGTTTACCGCAGTTTGCTTTACCACATCGTCGACAGTGCGGAACAAGCAAGCTGATCTTCTTGCAAGATCAGCCAGAAGTAGGAAGATTCTATTTTCTTATGTCAATTCTGAGCCATCTATATGGTGTTTTGATCAATTTGTTTCTCTTATTTAATTTATTGTTTTATTGTAAAAGGAAAAAGAAAGAAATAAAATAAAGTTAATCCGTAACAAATAAGATTACAGAAAAAGGGGACAATGCATAGATAGAAACGTTGTTTTTTAATAAATTTTATACATAGTTAGCAATGTAAAAGAAAATAAATTTGATATGAGTCATTAGTATTTACAATTTACTACAATGAAACACAAAGAAAACCGACATATTTTAATTACGTTAGAAATTATCTACTAGTTTTTGAGGGAATTTTTATTAGGGAAAAGTTTGAAAATTTCATCAGTAGTCTATTAGTAATTTTCGACGAATTTTCTTTTTCCAATTTTTTTTCTTCCCTTTTGAGTCATGCTTAGAATGAGAAAATCGTTTGGAAGTTTAGTAGTTATGGTTTCTAATTCTTTCAAATGAGGGATATATTTTTATGAGGAATTTCTTGAAATATCACCAAAAAAAAACTTCAAATTCTAAGAATATTACACATTCTCAAAAGTTTTAGATATACCATTAAATTGTTTTTTTTTTTTTCAAAAATACCACAAAAATTAAAAAGTGAATTTTAAGGGGTTAAAATTTAAATTTTGGGTTTGAGTTCACTAAATAGAGTTTAGAGTTTAATTTTGAAGGGAGTTTATTTTGGAGTTTAGGATTTAAAATTGAAGTTTTAAAACTATTTCAAATTTGTTGTATTTTCAAAACAAAAATAATTTTTTGGTATTTTTGGAGAAATTATAGTATTTTTGAAACAAATTAAAAATGTGATATTTGGGAATATACCTACTTTTTTAGTATTTTTGAAAATTTCAGCTATCTACATATAACTTTCAACGAAACAGATAGTCAGGGTCGGCTCATATAGAAGGTGGGGAGTACGACCGCCACGGGGCCCTGATCCGTGCTTTATTGATCTAGGGGTCATTTTTTATAAATTTCTAAATAATTAGCTATATAATTTTTTATAAATATAAATATTTTAAGTTTTTTGAATAAATTTTTTGGTTAAAATCTAATAAATAAACTTTTAGTAGTGTTACTTAACTTTTTATATATAAATTAAAAATGAGAGGTCCAAAAATTATGTTTTGCTGAAGGTCCATAATATTTTTGAGCCATATACAGGGGCGAATCCAGAACATTTTTTGATGGGGGCACCAATATCAAATAGAAAAAATAAACTAATATCTTATTAAAAGTAAATTAATTTCTTACAAATGCACTCTACGTTCACTCATAGCTTGAAATCTATTTATTACAACTTCATTTGTAACATTTTCAAACAATTCTTTCTCAATATAACAAACTAAATAATCACTTAGAAATTGATCTCTAACATTTTCAATATATCATCGTTTAATAACCTCATATAACGAAAACAAAAAGTTAATACAAATATTGATTGGGCTCAACGGAACCAGAACCTACCGACATATGGCCTGTATCTGCGGGTATAGGGTATACTTTTAATTATATATAACTTTTAGGGAACTTTTATATATTATTAAAAACTTTAGTCGTTGATAAAACCACGATACAAGCGACCTTGCTGCGATAATTATCTACAGCAGAAAATAAGATCTGAAATACTCTTGATCTTCGTGAAACCCGATACGAAGCAGCGCACGTCCTGATTCGAAAATTCTATCGAGCCACTCTTTTCTCGTGTAAACTAACAAAAAAAAAAAATATACAAACAAAAGTTTATACTCATCAAGAATTGTATACAAACTAAGAAGTTAAATGATATTTAATGAAATCGATCTATAAAAATTTAGTGACTAAAAATTGCTACTTACATCGTGGCTTTGTATCAGTTTCCCACCAGATTTTGGACACACTGTACAACAGAAACACAGTCATCAATACAAAATAGAAGAGTTTATTAGCCATTTATATATTATAAAGAATAGGAGAGAACATTTAGATTTATATAGACATCTTTTTAATAGTATTTCGACTTTAATATACTGAAATTAATGATATTATATATTTTGATTATTGACCATGTCAACGTAAGTTTCGTACCTTACACTTGCCCCTCAAGACACGATAGACAAAGACTTAGTATTTTCTTTTTTTGGTCCTTACTTTTGCACGCATTGCCCCTTAAAGCACGTTACAAGAGATTCCGAGACTTTTTTGGTATTGGACATAATTTTCTCGATAGCGTTTTGTGGACTGTAGATGTATTTTGTTTAATTTTCACTCATGCAATTTGGTAGTGTACTAGTGTGAAATGACAACGTTGCCTTCCTTCAAGGGAATGTGCCTTTCTCATAACCAAACCGTCCATGACTGAATTAATAAAAACCAAATCAACATTTATAAGATATTAAATTTGAAATAATCATGTTAGTAGGACATTTCCAATCGTTGACTTCAAATTTAAAGCAACACTATTTATTGATTCATTTTGAAGCAAGAAATGAAATACCATTGGAGAAGTTTTGCTTCAAAATAAAGCAAAAAAATGAAAAATGAAACACCATTAGAGATGGTCTTAGCGCAAAATTTTTATTAGAAAAAGAAAGATAACTCTATTCCGGTGAAGAATTCGTCGGAATTATAGTGTTGTTATATCGCGAAGTCAGAGTCAGGAGAGACTTTTGGCATTGAAATTTTATCACAAACTCAAAGTTATTTCCTACCTATTAAATCGATCTTCGTTTAATCTTTATTTTATCTTTGTCAAGGAGATTGTAGATATCGATTATTTTTGGAGAAAAATGGTCGGAATCATGAAATTTCCGACTATTTTCCGACCAAAATGGTTTAGGCGGAACTTGAAAGACGTAAAATATTTTGGTTGAAAATTAGTCGGAAAATATAGTCGGAAATTGGTCGGAAAAAAGGGTAGTCGGAAATTGGTCAAAAAAAAATTCCGACCAATTTCCTACCATATTTTTTTTTATTTAGTCGAAAATTGGTAGGAAAAATTTTCCGACCAATTTCCAACTATATTTTTATTTGGTCGGAAAACTAGTCGAAAATATTTTCCGACCAGTTTCGACTAATTTTTATAAAAATTAAAAAAAAAATTCAGAATCATCTTTATAAATAACAATATTTTAAAAATTAAAATTCCATAAAATCTTCATAAAATATAAAACCGATAATGCTAATTTCATAACCTAGATAATCTAATTACTTAAACTTACATAATCTAATAACATAAACCTATATATTATTATTTGAAACCTGAAGAATAATTTGAAAGGATTTATAGAAATTTTGGAGAGTTTTGTGGTGTAATGAAAAAGTGAAGCTCGACTTAAATAGAAAAAATAATCCGACCAAACAAAAAAATTGGTCGGAAATTAGTCGGAATTTTCATTACATTTTCCGACTAATTTCATACCAATTTTCAAGTTTGGTCGGAAATTAGTCTCTAAATTTATTAAATTTGTGACAGATTTTCGACTAATCCTTGGGTTAGTCGGAGTGTAGTCGAAATTATTTTATTTTTATTTTTTTTCTTACCGAAAACAAATAAATTTTGAGTGTAAAAAACAATTTTTAGAAAAATATTTAAACAAATCCGACCAAATTCCAACCAATTCTCTAATTAGTCGGAATTTGGTCGGAATTTTTCTTAAATTATTTTTAAAAATTTTCATTTTTAAAAAAATATTTAAACAACAAAAACAAGAAAAATTAAAAGTAATAAATAAATTAAAAAAATTTCCTACCAATTCTTGGATTAGTCGGAATTTGGTCAGAATTTTTTATTTTTTAATATTTTTTTATTTATATTATTTTTTCATAAACGGAAAGTAGGGAAAATTTAAAACAAATTAGAAAAAAAAAATTTTAAATGTAAAAAATTTCCGACCGAATTCCTACTAATTCAAAATTTGGTAGGAATTTTGTCGGAATTTTTTAATTTTTTTTTAGATGTTTTTTAATTTTTTTACGACAAAAAAATAGAAAATTAAATAAAATATAAAAAAATTCCGACCAAATTCCGACCAATTCTTGGTTTAGTCAAAAATTAGTAAGAAATTTTGTGACTAGATACCGACTAAATTAATTTGTCAAAAAATTCCGACCAACTTTTGACTAATTGTCCAATTAGTCGAAAATTGGTCAGAATTTCATTGAGAATATTTCCACCACCTTTATAGTCGGAATGGTGGTTGGAAATGTACATTATTTCTTGTTGTGAAAGTTGTTTGAAGTGGATTTACAGCTTTTTGTGTACAATGTCGGACTTTGTGTAGAAATCTAGTGAGAGTGAGTTGTTAATTCTATTGTAGAGATTGACAAATTTGGTGTGGACCATACTCTATCGCGATGGCTGTTCCCTTAGTTGTAGTATGTGTAAAGTGAAACATTTTCTTTATAGTGAAAATTGCTAATTAGATTTTATATTGAACTTTGTTCTAGAATATTTTACCAACAAAAATATTATTGCATACATCTTCAATGTCAAAATCATATATCTTTTTTCTTTTCATAGGTCATAGGAGAGATATCGAACTCATCGTCATCAATCTCGTCAAGCCCTCAGTAGGAATGGTAAGGGATAGAAACCAAACGCAAGCGTACATGTGGAATTTTCTATGAAGGCACATTGTTAGTACAAGAACCATGTGTAAGAGTTATAGGAAACACTTCAGCTCAACAAGAGTATTTGCCTTCACCTTGTGAGCTGAATTAAGAAAAGCCCAGAACTACAAATAGGCTCACTGCATAAGATAAAGTTTCCAATCCAGTCCAAAACACCAACTCCAACCCGAAGCTGCACCAACGGCTCTCATATTCTACCTGTAACAAACAGACAAAATTTAACAACAAAGGATTTGCAGATATATATAACAACCTCAAAAGCAAAAGCAAGTCACAGTTGTCCAATGAATTTATTCAACAGATTTGAATTATTGATTGAACACTAGAAGTTAGACAAGTGTCTTGTTTTTAACCTAATGTTCACCCTATAAAACCAGAACTTGTAATCGATTGTAATTAAGAAATGAATCAATAAGAAAAATCTTTCTTTCATTTCTGCTTTCATGGCATCAGAATCATGGATTTAGCCATGGAAAATCAAACTTATCCTTCTCTAAATATTTCTAAATGTGTTACCATAAAACTCACATAGAGAAATTATATTTTGTAGAAGAATTAGTTCGAATTATCTCATTGGGCAAGGTCTTCTGAGTTTCATCAATGGAGCCTTTACTGCACCACCACCTACCCTTCAAGTTTCAAGAGTGGCAGGTGACAAACCAGCTCCAAACCCCAACTTCATAGAATGGACCAGAGGAGATAACGTGGTAAAAGCATGGCTTCTAGGTTCTTTTTCATAAGATATAGTGAACATTGTTGGAAACTGCAGAACCTCACAGAAAGTCTGGAACACTCTGGCTAGCCATTCAATAGGCTGTCTTCATTAAGGTTGTTTGAACTTTAATGAAAGTTGTAGACCATTCAAAAAGGTGATAAAACCATGACTAACTATTTAAAAGAAGTTAAAACTATTTGTGACCAGCTATCCTCTATTGGTAGCCCTATAACAGAGAATATGAAAATATTTGCAGCCTTGCATGGTCTTGGTAAAGACTATGAACCCATCAAAACCAGTGTAGAAGGTTCAATGGACACCCGACCAAATCTTACATTTGATGATATAATACCAAGACTGACAAACTATGACAACATGATACAAGCTTATACATTAGAGTCTGTTTCCCCTCATCTTGCATTTAATGTGGTCAGATCCAGCAATATACAACAAATGCTCAGCAACAAAGGAAGAGGTTACAGGTACAACTCAAACAGAGATAGAAGCTTCTCCACCATAGGAAGAGGATTTCCCCAACAAATAACTTCTTTTGCAAAGTCATCAAGCTCAACTAGCTCTTTTGATGATCATACAGGACCACAATGTCAAATATGTGGTAAACATGGCCATCAAGCTCTTAAATATTGGCATAAGTTTGATTATGCATTCCAGTTGGAAGAAGTATCAGCAACTTTGGCAACTCTTAGAATCACAGATGTAACAGATCACTCAGGTGCATAGTGGCATCCAGACACAGGAGCAACTGCTCATATAAAAAATTCACAGTATCATCTCCAGCATTCTCAACCTTACCATGGGACAGACACAGTGATGGTAGGTAATGGAGACTTTCTCCCCATAACACACACATGCTCAATTTTTCTCCCTCTTGCTTCAGGTAACTTACCTCTGAATGATGTCCTTGTATGCCATAATATTACTAAATCCTTGTTCTTTGCATCTAAGGCAACAAAAAATTACCCATGTTCCTTTTAGTTTGATTGTGGTACTATTTTACTTAAGGACAAGGTATTGCAGAGAGTTCTCAATCTGGGAAAAAGTAGAGAAGGGCTCTATGTGTTGAAGGGGGGACAACCACATGCTCTTTTCTCCTCTAGACAACATGCCTCTAGTAGTGATGTTTGGCACAGACGGCTAGGCCATCCAAATGACTCGATACTGCAAAAATATCAACAAATAAGCTAATCTTATTCAACAAGAGTATGAGAACTATTTGTGAAGCTTGTAGAATGGGAAAAATCACTAGATTACCTTTCTTTGATTCTGATTTCTCTGCATCTAGACCCCTAGAGAAGGTACATTGTGATCTATGGGGGCTATCTCCTACTTTGTCTATTCAAGGATTTAAATATTATGTTTTGTTGATTGATCATTGGTCAAGATACTGTTGGCTCTATCCATTGAAATCAAAGTCATATTTCTTTCAAACCTTCTCTAACTTTCAAACCTCTATTGAGAACCAGTTTACACTGAGAATAAGTATTTTTCAGTGTGATGGTGGAGGAGAGTTCATAAGCAATCAGCTCTTAACCCACCTATCTAATCATGGCATTTAGCAGAAAATTTCTTGCCCACATACTCCTCAACAGAATGGATTATCTGAAAGGAAACACAGGTATATCACAGAGTTAGGCATGTCAATGATGTTTGATAGCAAACTGCCACACAAATTTTGGGTTGAAGCTTTCTTTACAGCTATCTTTGTCATCAATATGTTGCCTTCATCATCCTTAGAAAACAACAAAAGTCCTTATGAGAAACAGTTTGGCAAACCACCAGAGTATACATCACTACGAGCTTTTGGATGTGTTTGTTACCTTATGCTAAGAGACTATGCAACTCACAAATTTGACCCAAGATCACTCCCTTGTGTGATTTTTGGTTATAATGTGAAGTACAATGGCTATAGATGCCTCTACCCACCAACAGGAAGGGTCTGTAATAGCCGACATGTGTTATTTGATGAAAAGGTTTTCCTTTTGCAGACATGTATCAATCCATGCATCATGCACCTCACACTACACTGATGAAGGCTTGGCACAAGAGCTTTCAGTCTCCACAGGCTGCAATCAACTCCACTACAGAAGAGAAACAAGATAACACCCAACATGAGATACAAACTCCAATCCATCTGCCTACAGTGGAAAATCCACCTATAATTCAAATGCTATTTTCAGAAGCTGACTTTCCACCTTTAGCTTCCACACCAAGAAGCTTACCTACCCAAGACATAAGATTTCCATCACCTCCTTCATCCATTCAGAAATCCTCATCTCCATACAGAAGCAATTCATCACCACTGCATCATTCAAATCCCATCAACTCAAACAGAAGTTCTCCTGGAATGACTACTAGAGTGGAAGAAGAATGTATTGAGCGTACAACAGACTTAGACTCTACTTCTATAGGGGACATCGTTCTTCCTTCACCATCTAGGCTAATCATTGTAAAAGCAACACAACAATCTCATCCTATGATCACTAGATCCAAGACTGGAATTAGAAAACCAAATCCAAAGTATGCACTACTCACACAGAAATTGACCTACTCAGAACCAAAAACTATCACAGCTACTCTCAAAGATCAAGGATGGAAGAAAGCAATGCAAGAAGAGTTGCAGAATTGCAAGGATACAAACACCTGGACTCTTGTTCCTGTCCAACCCAATATGCATGTCCTTTGGTACAAATGGGTTATTCGGACCAAGCTAAATGCAGATGGAAGCCTAGACAAACTAAAGGCTAGAATTGTAGCAAAAGGATTTCACCAAGAAGAGGGAATTGACTATCTAGAAACCTACAATCCCGTGGTAAGAACAGCCACAATCATACTAGTATTGCATACTGCAACAGTAATGCAATGGGACATCAAACAACTTGATGTCAAAAATGCATTTTTGCATGGACAGTTGAATGAAACTGTGTATATGAAACAACCAATAGGATTTATAGACAAAGACAATCCCACACATGTCTGAAAACTTCACAAATCACTCTATGGATTGAAGCAATCACCTAGAGCCTGATTTGACAGATTTAGCACTTACTTATTGGAACATGGCTTTATATGCAGCAAAAGGGATCCCTCCCTATTCATCTACTTAAAGGACAATGATGTGATAATGCTCCTGCTATACATAGATGACATGGTATTAACAGGAAACAACAATACCCTCATCTCCACATTTCTAAAGAAGATAAATGCAGAGTTTCGAATGAAAGATCTGGGCAAACTTCACTATTTCCTAGGCATACAAGCACACTTTCATTCCACAAGTTTTTTTTCTCTCGCAACATAAGTATATAGAGAACTTACTTGTGTTAGATGGTATAAAATATTGTGCTCCAAGTGACACTCCCTTACCCTTATAACTTGATCATGTACCTAATCAACTTGAGATCTTCCCAAATCCCACTTACTTCAGATGCTTGGCTGGGAAACTTCAGTACCTGACACTCACACGACCAGACATACAATTTTTAGTTAATTTTGTATGCCAGAAGATGCACTCCCCTATTATGTCTGATTTTAAGCATCTCAAACGAATACTACGTTATCTAAAGAGAACATACATAATGGGAATCGCCTTCAACAAAAATAGTGACTTCACTCTGAGAGCCTACAGTCAGTGGCGAAGGTAAAGCATATATAGGTGGTGCACGTGCACCCAGGGAAAAGAATATTATCTGTGTTAATTATTAACATAATTTGATTATGCACCCATAGCTTTTTTTTTTTTTTAACTTAAGTAAATTGTGCACCCATATTATTCTTTAATATGTGT
>OVBE01008273.1:0-17381 GCA_900406425.1 Iberis pinnata
TATGGAGTTACCTCTGAAATGGTCTCAAGGGAGTAGTTGCAGTCGATAGAAAGAGCTTCAATAGTAGACTCTATAATGTCTGCTAGACATTTAGGAACTTTCAAGAGACCACGTGAATGTAATGGATGTTCTTCTCTTGCTTTTGAAAACTCCAATACCTGCAATTTTTAAATTTCCACATTTTATATATATTTACAAACATTCATAGCACACTCAACTCCAATACCTTTTTGTTATTCTAAAATATATTCATTTTTAATAAAAAAGATTCTATTTCTACTTATATTATATTTAATAATTTTTATGTCATTATATTTTTAAAAATATAATTGAATCATCACATCATCCATATAATAAAAAAAAACTACCTTTTACGCATATAATATGATTTTGAAATCTTCAAACCCAACATGAATTATTTAGTCTAAAAATAAAAGTGTATCTAAAATTCCACATCCTATTTAAGAGTAAAATCTAGCCTATAAGCATATATGAAAAAATATTTTTAAAAAATTGATTAAAAGTTAGGTATTATAAACAAATTAAGTTATCAAAATTCAAAAGATTATAAAATATTTAACACTGAAAAATATTATAAATTAGAAATATTTTAATTTGTTTTAAAAGTCAAATATTATTATCTAATGAAAAGTTAAATATAATAATATTATTGACTATAAATATATTGAATAACTAGTTTAAAAAAATAATATATATATATATATATATAATCCTAAAATATCGCAGAACATAATCGCAAGATGATTAATGGTATATATCCAAGCAAATAGAATTGATGGAAATGTAAATAGAGAAAAGGAAAATCAAATATCGTAAATTGAGTTTGAAGAAAATAACTTATTTTGACCAAAAAAAGAAAAAAAGAAAAAAAGAAAGTAACTTACTTGGTCCCCAAGCAAGGCTTTCTTATGACGGAGGCAGCGATAGAGTTTGTGTTTTATAGCGACTCGTGCCAACTTCTCGGTATCAACGTTGACCGCTCGGATATTTGTCAACAAACCGGGTGGAGAATCAAAGTAGCGTTCATATAAGTCTTTAGTTATAACCAAATTAACTATCGTATCTCCTACAAATTCTAGATGCTCATACGAAACCCAATTTTCATCGTAACTCTGTCTGTGAACGCTTGTAGCAACAAACTCTTGTCTTTAAACTCGTAGTTTAAGAACTTCTCTACGAATTCGATGTCCAAAGGCCTTTCATGATCAGTGGCGCTTGTTCCGTTGATTTAGGAGTTGTAGCTAGCTTCGATGCTCAAGTTTATGAGTCCCTCTAGGGATTCAGCGTCTACTTTTGGTGGTTGTTTTTTCATAGAGACAAAAAGGATGAGAAAGAGAGAGGGATAATTTTGAATAATACTATAAAGTGACCCGAATATAAAACGTACTAGTTCCGATGTTTCATTAATGCAATCATTAGTTTAATTTAAGTTTAAAATATAAACATTTAATATAAAAGACTTAATATTAAAAAGAATATAAGATATATATAATCCTCTTGATAATATAAAAGCATAGGAAATTTCAGTTTAAATTTAGCATATTTTATATATAAAAATGTCAGTTAACTAGTTTTAAGTTTTAGCTCATCTCTACTATAAATTGGGAAGGATTATTTGAGAAAAACCTTATTTTTATCATTCGGCTGGGTTATTATTATTGTCTTATACATTTATAATGGATTCAAAGTGAGAGGCAATATAAAACGTAGTCACTCTGTTTCTTTTTACTGGATGTCTTATATTTAAACAATGTTGTTTTTAGATAACTACCAGACTAACATTTTAATGTCGATGTTATTGAATCATCTTGGGGGTTAATACCATTTAAGAGAAGCAAAATCTTGAGGATTGGATTCTCATATTTCACACAAGTTCGGTTCTTAGGTTTTTTTATTCTTTTCGATACAATTCAGATTTACTTGGTCTGAAGTTTAGCTGAAAATGGCTTAGATATCGTCAATTTTGGTAATCTTGAGATTGGATACTAAGTTGTTATCATACTGATCCACTTATCTTGAGTGTTCGTTGGTTAGCTAGTGTTTCTTTAGGATAAGTCAGATCAAAAGCTTATATAGTCTCTAAGATTTTGTTATTGAGCTGTGTTTTGTTTTATACACATCTATGGCCGATGAATAACAAAAGATAGTGACTCGTGGATGTAAAAGCAACCACTTTCCTTTATGAGTTTGGTGGAGTTTTGAATGATTCTATATTCAATTTAGACTTAGCGTTCGGTTTATGAATTTTAGTTAATTTTAATTTTCAAGAATGTGTTTATAATTTCTTATGTTATTTATCTTTTTCTATACTTGAGTTAATTCCGAGTAAGATTATATAGATTAACAACAGTTACTTTATATCATTACTTTCTTGCTGATTCAATATTTGACTAGTTAAATAGTTTTAATTGTTTTACCAGATTTTTTAGAATATATTTTTGATTTTTCATTGAAGCTTTTGAATTTTTGCTCCCCTTGTTTGATCATAAGAAAATAGAGTTGTCCCAACTCTGATTTTTCGGGGGTAAACTTATAATTTCAACCAAGGTAACAAGAAGAAAAAGGCAAAAAAAGATAATTGTTTTAATTTATTTTCGAACTCTAATCAAATTTGTTCAAGAAAATTAGTTGATGGTCTTTATATGTTGAAATCGACTAATTATAAGTGCACTAAAGGTTAACTATGTCAATCTACAACTCAATCTATCGGACAATGAAAAGGTCCAACGTTGCAATTGACTCTGACAATACCATTCCTAGAAAATTGATTTGACGATTCAAACTCAAATTATATGCCTTCAAGCTAACCTGCTTTAGTGGCTTACCGGGAAATGACGTAATTAGTGGAATGCGAGAAAGTTTCATTTCACGAATCAGTTTGATTCGAGAAGGAAGAAAGAGTTGAGATCCATTTTTTGATCTAAAACCCGTTTTGCTTTCCATGTTCTTAGATAATGATATCGAATCTACTTTCGTGACTATATATATAAATTATTTAAACAACTATCTCACAGAATAACCTAATATATTGAAAATTTTATAATACTCAATTCATATGGTTTAAGATGATATAACATGGGAGTTTTTTATATAAAATTACAACAACTACGATAGCAAAATCATTTATAAACTTGTAAACTCAAATCATTTCATAAATTTGGTAGAATAAATCTCTAAACTTATTTAATTTTAAAACCATAAGAGCAAAATCTCTATTTTCTATACTACAAGAAAATTGTGTAACATATATTGTCCATGTTCAAATTTTCAAAACTAGATTTATGTTGGTGGATGTAGTACGAAAACACTTGTATAGTTCAGGGTTTATGCCGAATTACAAGATATAATATTCTCATAAAAAAATGATTTTATGGTTCAATATGGTGCTAATACTAGTAATTATAAGATAAAAGAACCATGAGTAAATTTTGGACCTAGTTCAATTCATATGGTACATTATGTGTTTCATGAGTATATGCCATCAAATGGACACATGATAGAAGATCCAAATTTAGTATGACGGAAGTTCTTTCATATGTTAGACGCGTCAAAGCCCCTTATATGAAGTTTGTCGAGATGATCATTCTCCTTTATATGCTGCATCTAGGTTGATGAATATGAAAATTGATTAGAGTGAAAATTGTGCTGATACAATAACTAATTTTGTTAAAAGAGTATTACTAGAGGATAATCTTGCATCAACATTGTATTATGATATATATATATATATATATATATATATATATATATATATATATATATATATANGAAATATTGTATCTGATGGTTGACGTTTGTGTTGACATGTTTTTCACAAACATTGATTCCAGGAAAGCAATGAAAGAGTATCCGTAGCATTCAAGATAATGTGTTATTTATCGTTGACAAAGAGATTAAAAATGTTATACCAATCCGAACGCACAAATGCGGCTACGAGATAACATGCAGAGCATACAACTGACGGAGAAATAGCTCATTCTAGAAATACAAACTACTAACTATATATATATATATATATATATATTTCATAATTATCCTATTACTTAATTAAAAATATTACAAAATTTTATGACTTCTAATATTTTTTAATTAAGTAATAGGATAATTATGAATTATACACATATATATAATTTTTAAAGATATTTATATATAATTACTTTTTTGGTTACTAAATTTTGTAATTATTTATGATTTTTTAAAAGTTTTTGATGTTTTTATAATTTTTTATCTTAAAAAACGTCTTTCATGTTAAATTCAATTTTTGAAACTATCTTTAAATGTTTAAAAAGTTAACTTACCTTGTATGCACTTGTAGGATAATCTATATTTATTTTGGTTATTTTTGTATTGTTGGTCTTTTGTGTTATTCTTAATTTATATTAGCCATTACCGCAAGACCAAAATAGTTCAAAACTTGAACAACTTAGCCACAATCTCAATACATAACTTAAGACACTACTTAAAACATCAACATACACATACACCCGAGAACACTCTTAAAACATCAACAATAAGTTAATAACACAACCGAGAACACAACAAAACATGACCATAAACTTAACTCATTTAAATCAGTGTTTCCCCATTATCAAGATCATAGTTGTGACAACCAAAAATATTTTATATCCCATTAATTTTGTTAACCAAAAATCACAAAATAAACACTTTTACAATTATAAAAATTACAATTTTACTCAACTAATATACATTAATATCTGATAGTATAAAATATTTTTATAATTTTATAATTATGTATTTAATATTAAATTTTATAACTTTTTAAAAATTATAAACCCGTGCGGGTTAAATTCTAGTTTAGTAAATAATTAACGAGACAAATATGATATTTTATTTGTAAACAAAATTGGTATTCTCTCTCCTCTGGTCTTTTTCTTCTCCCTTAACAGCTCATTCAATCATCTTTCTCTCTTAATTTCTCTCTCTCAATAGTCAACATTCCTCTCTTATGGCTTCTTCTTCTTCTTCTTCTCAGCCTCGCACCTGGAGATACCGCGTGTTCCCGAGCTTCCACGGACCAGACGTCCGTAAAACCTTTATCAGTCATTTACGTAGACAGTTTAGCTACAAAGGGATTTCAATGTTCGATGATCAAAATATTGAGAGAAGCCAAACAATCGCCCCTGCTCTCACGCTAGCGATTAGGGAATCAAGGATCTCTATCGTCGTGCTCACGAGAAAGTACGCTTCATCAAGCTGGTGTTTGAATGAGCTTTTAGAGATTTTAAAGTGCAGGGAAGAGATTGGGCAAATAGTTATGACAATCTTCTGGAATGTAGATCCATCTGATGTTCGCAATCAAACCGGAGAATTCGGAACCGCTTTCAATGAAACTTGTGATCGTAAAATGGAAGAGAAGAGGCAAAACTGGAGCAAAGCTTTGAACGATGTTGGGAATATTGCCGGAGAACACTTCTTAAACTGGTTTGCTTGCTTTCAATTTCATTAATTTGTTCTTTTCCTTAAACTGATTTGGGAAATGTTCTTTGTGGGTTTTCTCTTTTTCTCTTGTTAGGGAGAATGAATCGAATATGATTGAACAGATTGCCAAAGATGTGTCAAACAAACTAAACACTACAATCTCTCGGGATTTTGAAGACATGGTGGGTATTGAAGCGCATTTGCAGAAGATGCAGTCTTTGTTACATTTAGAATGTGAGGATGAAGCTATGATTATTGGAATCTGTGGCCCTGCAGGTATTGGTAAGACCACCATTGCCAGAGCTTTACATAGCAGACTCTCTAGTAGTTTTCACCATACTTGTTTTATGGAGAATCTTAGAGGAAGCTGTGATAATGGACTTGACGAGTATGGTTTGAAGTTGTCTCTACAAGAAAAGCTTCTTTCAAAGATTTTAAATCAAAATGGTATGAGGATATGCCATTTACGGTCGATACAAGATAGGCTATGTGACCAAAAAGTTCTTATCATTCTTGATGATGTAGACGATCTGCAGCAGCTAGAGGCTTTGGCTAATGAAACTAATTGGTTTGGTCCTGGAAGCAGGATTATCATAACCACAGAAGATCAAGAGCTTTTAGAGCAACATAATGTCAACAATACATACCATGTTGATTTTCCAACCAAAGAAGATGCTTGTAGGATCTTTTGTAGATATGCCTTTAAACTGAGCTCTGCACCATATAATTTTGAAAAGCTTGTAAAAAGAGCAACAGAGCTTTGTAGCAGCCTTCCTTTGGGTCTCTGTGTCATGGGCTCAGCTTTACGCCGAAAGAAAATAGATGACTGGGAAAGTATATTGCGTAGGCTAGAAACTAGCCTTGATCAAAAGATCGAGAAAGTGGTCAGAATTGGATACGGTAATTTACATAAAGATGATCAATCTCTGTTTCAACACATTGCAGTCTTCTTCAACTACAAACACAATGATTATGTGATGGCTATGCTAGCTGAAAGTAGCTTCGATGTTAGCCTCGGGTTAAAAACCCTGGCCTATAAATCTCTCATACAAATATCAGCTGAAGGAATAGTAGTGATGCACAAGCTGCTTCAACAAGTGGGTAGAGAAGCTGTTCAAAGACAAGAGCCTTGGAAACGCCAAATCCTAATTGATACTGATGAGATTTGCGATGTCCTCGAAAATGGTTCTGTAAGTTTTTCTTTGTCAAGTATATAGTGTTAAAACTGAGTCATTTGACAAAAGACTCATAGATCATACCTATATATAGTGTTAAGATTTTTTCTTTAAATTTGGAATATGGTTTAGGGTGGTAGAAATGTGACGGGTATATCTCTTGATATGTCCACAATCCAAGACGATGTGTATATAAGTGTAGGAGCTTTTAAAAGAATGCGCAATCTTCAGTATCTCAGCATCTACAATACAAGAGTTGATAGAAATAGCAGAGTACATGTACCGGAGGACTTGAAATTTTCAGGTCGTCTTAGGTTACTAGATTGGAAGGCATACCCTGGAACTTGTCTTCCTCGTAACTTTAATCCGGAATACCTGGTAGAAATCAGATTGCCAAATAACAATCTAGAAAGGCTATGGGAAGGAATCCAGGTTTGTATATATTACTACCCTCCTAATTTAGTTTTATAAATCTTATATATTAAATAATTTATTTCAGCCCCTTAGAAATCTCAAGAAGATAGATTTGGGATTGGCTTTGAGATTGAAGGAACTACCTGATCTTTCAAAGGCCACAAATCTTAGGAGATTGGATCTGGGATGTTCCAGTAGTTTGAAAGAGATATCATCCTCTATACTAAATCTTGTTACACTAGAGTGGTTGCAGCTGGATTTATGCATAAGACTACGAGTCGTTCCGACTCACTTCAACTTGGCATCTCTTCAAGGAGTCAGGATGGCAGGAAGCGGGCAATTGAGAAAGATTCCAAGTAAGTCTACGGAAATGGCAACACTAACAATCAGCGAAACAATGTTGGAAGAATTGCCTTATTCATATAAGGACTGGGCTCATATTCAGCATCTCTTAATATATGGTAAGGCTAGTAAAATGCCATGTCCAGAAGAAATATGTCTACATCAATGTATCTCACATCTTCCTGAGTTCATTAAAGATCTTCATCAGTTAAAAGTCCTTTATATAATCGGCTGTCCGAAACTTGCATCATTGCCAGAGCTCCCTAGCTCGCTCACGAAGCTAGAAGTATACGAGTGTGAATCACTGGAGACCATATCTTTCCCTTTTGCCTCTGCGGTCAAGTTACTGTATTTCATCAACTGCTTCAACTTGTGCAAAGAAGTAAAGAGATTAATTACAAAGCAAACAGGTCGTATGCAGGCATGCTTACCCGCAACAGAAACACCTGCGGAGTTCCATTACCGAGCTATAGGAAATGTCTTGACCATCCATTCAGGTTTCGACCTATTTAAGATTTGTGCCGTGGTTGGCCCTGAAAAACGTATGCTAGAAGCTGATTTCCAACTATTGTGTGTTATAAGCTTAAACGGATTCCCCATTCAGGAAAACGTGTATGAGGTTTTCCACTCTCTCCAGGCGGAACATCTATTTATATCTCCTTATGAATTGATTAAGGAAGGCAAATGGTTTGAACAAGACAATGAGATAGTGTTTGAATTCAGCACCAAATCCCCTAACTTCGTCATTGTTGAATGTGGTGTCCAGACCTTCACGTTTGAAGACAGTGATACAAGTCTCTCTGAAAATGACAGCTTAGAGTGTTTGGAGGACTGACTTATGAGCCTAATAGATGTCAAGATTTGTAATGTAGTACCAAACCACACCTGCCGATTTTTTCCATAGGTGCTTCTGAAACAATGGAGCTTCAGTTGATTCAGCTTGTATTTTCTTATTACTGTATATGACAAAGCTTCTTCTGATTATGTGCTCAACCTAACAGGCATGTTCAACAGAAACAAATTTATCAAATTAAAAAAATCCAAACCCCAAGTTTCTCCTTCTTTGTAAATGTATCAGAAAAGTCATGCATTTATCTCAATTCCAATCAGAAAGGTCTCAAGTAATAATGACGTAGACATCTTTTCAAGTTTAAACTCTTCTTCAAGCTAAAAGCGTATTGCAGACTCTCCTCAGGAGAATAATAAAGAGCAATACCTTCTCTGTCAGTCAATTTAACATGAGAAATGTAAACTGGATCGAGCAGTAATCACAACACAAGCAATCTAAAAAGGGACCTTATCATGAGGATAAACTTTTTCTTTTTTTTGTCACAACTTTTTCATTCCATACTAAGAGATTACATAGAAGCAAATAGAAAATATTGCGCTACATCGGACATATCCAAATGAGCAAGCAAAATAGTCAAATGTAATCAAACTTTTTCAAGAAAGCATATTCAGAAAGCTTTTGTCCAATCTTCCATCACACAACATATATATTCGTAACCTAGCTTATTGTAGACACGTCTCCAGAGAACCCGCAACCTCTCATTTCTATAATGAGCTCTGCTGATTTGGCTTTGTCACCGTCTCTAAGGCTTGCTCTAATCAATGTATTGTATTTGGGAGATGCCGTGTTCTTTTTTCATTTTCGTGAACAAGGTGTCAGCTTCCTTCCCTAAACCATTCCTACATAATCACGAGATCATTGTGGTGTAGGTTACAACATCAGGCTTTGCTCCTTTACGACTGAGGCAACAAAATAAGTCCCACCCATCTTCAACCTTTCCGGCTTTTGATAATAATATTATATGGGAAAAATATTAGGCTCTATTTCACTCTTTTGCAAATCCTCGAATATGACGAATGCATTCTCTAACTTCCCATTTTACAAAGTCCATCTAACAAAACGGTGTATGTCATTATATCACAAGGTATACCACTAGAAACCATCTTTTTGAAACTTGTAAAAGCCATTGGATAAGAATGTTGTATGTGATCGTATTGCCAACTAGTCATCTTTGAGACATCTCGCGGAAGAGCTTCGCGCCTTACTCATGTTATGAAAGATTGCTCAATCAACACACACTTGTATCTGCACAATCTATAAACAGAAATTGCAATTGCAAAGAACACAAGAACTAGAAACAGAACAAATAACAAGAATCGAACAACACAAAAAATTTGATCTTCCAGTTCAGGTGCAATCAGCTACCCTACATTTTGGCTGAGAATCGATCTCGGAATCAACTATATGAAACAAACGATACAACACCGGAGCAAACAACAATCTCTCACCGAAAAATACAAGAAACATATTCTCTATATCCCCTGTTTTCCAATACTTTCTCACTTAGAACAATATGCACTCACCAAGAGAGAATTTGAGATTCGAATACCCCTCACCCCACTCACATCATTAATTTTCTTCGATCTAGCTTGAACATGCCGTTTATATGCTCTTGCTCTTCACCCGCGCAAAACAAACTTAACGGCCAAAACAGAATTTTGTTGCTCACTTTGAAACTGGATTAACCTGCGTAAAACGACGACGCGTCACTTGAAATAAACCAACCAATAACCGGTTAAATCAAACCTCTGAACCAAGCTGATTTAATTCTTGTATCTCTTGATTTATAACACCCAATTTCATATTAAGCTTATCAACCAACACTCCAACAAACTCCACCTTGGTTGATTAAGCTCCATTTTACCAACTTGTTTCCCGTGAATTCCTTGACATCTCGGTACACTCACCTAATGAGCTAAGTTCTCACTACCCCGAAGCAGTCCAAAAAATTGGTTGAACATGCTCACTGGTAGTACTTTTGTAAACACATCAGCTAAATTCTCAGAAGTATGCACTTTGTTTACTGCTATCTCTACATCTTCAATCAGCTCTCGGACAAATGGCATCTTTGTAGCAAAGTGCTTTTTAAGATCATGAAACACATTGTTTTTAGCCAAGGCTATGGCACTTTGTGAATCACACATAATGGGAACACACTTCTGATTGTAGCCAAAATCTTCACTTAAACCTTTAAGCCACAAGGCTTCTTTTGCAGCTTAGTAAGTGCAATATACTCTGATTTTGTGGTTGATAAAGACACTACTCTTTGAAGACTGGACTTCCAATTTATAGTGCATGCTCCCATCATAAAAGTATAACCTGACAGAGATCTTCTCTTATCTAGATATGCAGCATAATCTGCATCACAAAAGCCACTCAGTTTGAACTTTGCACTTCTTGAAAATCAAACTAGTATCAATTATGCTTCTTATGTATCTCAATATCCACTTCACAGCTTCCCAATGCAACTTTCCTGGATTGCTCATGTACCTACTTACTAAGCCAACTGGATAAGCTAAGTTTGGCCTTGAGCCAATCATCCCATACATGAGACTACCAACCGCATTACAATAGGGAATTGACTGCATATTATCTGCATTATGTTCAGTTTGTTTCTCATCTGAAGCTTTTAACTTAAAATGAACTCCCATTGGTGTTTGAACACTTTTGAATGTTGCATTCTAAAAGTTTTCAAAACTTTTTCCATGTACTTTTGTTGTAACAGCTTTAGCCTGCCCTGATTTATGTTCCTTATAATGTCAATTCCCAAAATCCTTTTTGTTTGGCCAAGATCCTTTATGTCAGACTTGGAACTTAATTGCTTCTTCAAGCCTAGGATCAGTTGTACATCCTTACTTGCAACTAGCATATCGTCCACATATAACATGATATATATATATATATATCATCTTCTAGGTTGCCATGTAGAAAGACAGTCTTAACATCACGCTGCTCTAGTTCCAGATCCTCATTGACCACGATTGACATTAAGAACCTTATTGATACATGCTTAACCACAAGTGAGAAATTTTCATTATAATCCAAACTTTTCTTTTGAGAAAATCTCTTTGCCACCAATCTGGTCTTGAACCTTGCTTTTTCTGAACAAGGTATCCCATTTTTCCTTTTAAAGATCCATTTGCATCCTATTATCCTCCTTTTGTCTTGTTTCTTGACTAATTTCCATGTTTTGTTCTTATGGAGTGCTTCCATTTCCTCATCTGCAGCTTTTTCCAATTTATTTTGTATTGATCTCTCATTGCAGATTGATAGTTAAACCTCCATCTTATGTTGCCATCAAGGCTAAATGGACATAGTCTTCCAGTCTCCTAGGTGGATTTATTTTCCTCCCCTCCTGTCCATGGCTATCTGGTAATTATGTAATGGTGGATCTTGGTACTAAGGCTCAGAGTTCACTGAATTCATACTGGTGTTCAAAATCATCATGATCACTCTGATAATCAGCTTCACCTTGTTGAATAACCCTTTCTTTTGATCTTTGAGGATGATATCCATGAGTTTAGTGTTTGTCTCTCCTGATTCTTTTGTCTTTTCAATTAAGTCCTTATACATCTCTTATTCCTTGAAGATGACAGTTCTTGTCAATACACTTCGTTTGTCTTCAAGAGACCACACCTTATAGGCTTTTGTACCTCCTAATAAAATTCCTTTCTTAGCTCTTGGTTGCAATTTCCCATCATTAGTATGAAAGTAACAGATGCAGCCAAATCTTGCAGATGATTACAACTTGGAGTTCTATTCAGCCAGACTTCCTCTGGTTCCTTACCCTCAATATCACTAGAGGGAATAAGGTTTATCAAATATACCACAATATTTACATCCTCAGCCCATAATCTCTTTGGTAGTCCAGAGTGACTTAAGAGACTTCTCACTCTCTCAAGAATTGTTATATTCATCCTTTCAACCACACCATTTTGCTGGGGTGTATGGTATAGTTTTGTGTCTTGCTATATCATTATTCATTCAGAAATCATCAAATTTCTTGTTGAAAAATTTCAAACCATTGTCAGTTTTCAACTTCTTTACTTTTAAACCACTTTGATTCTCCACCATATTTTTCCATTCTTTGAACTTATCAAGGGCTTGCTCCTTAGTTTTCAGAAAATACACCCATACTTTCCTGGAGCAGTCATCAATCAAGCTAAAGAAGTAATGACACTTGCCTATTGATTCTGGAATATTGGGTGATCCCCATAAATATGCATGCATGTAATCCAGGCACCTCTCGCTTGTGTGCTTTCTTGCTTCAAAACCAACTTTGTGAGTTTTACCAAAAATACAACTTTCACATAAGCTCAGGTTTGATGATTTTGCATCTTGAATATTTCCTTTCTTTGACAACTAATCTAAGCTTCTCTAGCCTAAATGACCAAGCTTGTAATGCCATAGATTATAACTATCTCTGTATGTAGAGTGTTTGATTCCCCAGTAATGTTATTTCCTTGCAAGAAGTATAATTTGCCCATTTATCTTAGCCTTGAAAATGATCATGCATCCTTTACACACCTTTATTAAACCATTCTCATAAGAGAAAGAACACCCTTGGCTTTCAAAGGTGCCAAGTGACATAAGATTGCGAGAGAATTTGGGAACATATCTTACTCCTTTAATGGCTATTGTGTCCCCAGTGTGAGTCTTGACATGTATTGTACCAATGCCTTCGACTGATGATATACTTTCATTGCCATTCTAACAGAGCCAGCATCACACTTTTCAAGTTCAACAAACCAGTCTCTTATAGGTGTCATGTGGTATGTACAGGCGGTGTCAAGAATCCACACTTCCTTGAAATTTACTTATTTAGCTGATTAGCCTCTTCCACTGCTAATGACTCAATAAAGTCCTCTGATGTTACAGCAGAAGATTCTCCACCATTTTTCTTATCAGTTCCTTTAATTTTGATCTCTTGGGATAATCCCTTTTAAAGTGACCTTCTTCTTCATATTGCCAGCATATAACATTTGTTTTCTTGCCTTTTGTCTTTCATTTACTTTTGCCTTTTTCCTTCCCTTTACCAATGTCTTTAGTAGTAGATCTGCCTCTTTGATTCACACTTGAGTATAAACCTTATGCTTTGTTCTTGCCAGATTTAGTAGTTGTATTCAATTCTAATTGCTTTGAATGAATAACATTGATCAAATTGTATTGGTAGAGTGGTTTTGCCATACTTGAGAGTGTCCCTTAATTGATCAAATTGTATTGGTAAGGAAATCAACATGATTATAGTCATATCCTCATCCGTGACTGATACCTTAACATTTCCTATATATGTTACTATCCGCAAGAACTCATCAATATTCTGTTCAACACTTAGGGAGTCGAAACCATATAGTTTCTGCTTAGGGTAGATTTTATTTGGCAATAATTTTGACATATACCTTTCATCTAACAGCCTAAGCATTCCAGCAATAGTACGTTCCTTAATAATTTTCCTAAGAACTTCATCTTTAACACTCAAGATAATAGTGCTTCTTACCTTCCTTTGTTTTTAAATAATTCTGGATCCTTCTTCTGATTTCTTTACATCACTGGATTCTATTTCACCCTTAGGATCCTTGTCATCCTTGGTGGAGGACTCTGATTTTTCTTTAGATTCATTATGTTGAATCCTCAGTGCTTCCATCAGACCTAATATCTCTAGGTGAGCTAACAGCTTCTCTTTTCACATATTATAGTCGATGGTGCCATTGAATTTCTCCATATCGATGCGTGCAGAAGATATTTTAATCTTTGATTAAGCAATTTACCTACCTTGGAGCTATGATACCACAATTATGAAAGATAGCTCAATCAACACACACACATTTATCTGCATAATCTATAAATCGAAATCACAATTGCAAAGAACACAAGAACCTTACATAAGATTCCTACGAAATGGAAGTCTAATATCAATCCAATGTATTTTAATGTTTAATATTAATTCAATTATTAAAATTTATTTTAGATATTTTAAAAATAATAGAGGATGCTATTTTAAATTATATAGTTATATTTTGCCATTCTGTAAAATTAATTCTTTTTGTTACTGAAAAAAAAACATTACATAAGAGTCCTACGAAAAGGAAGTCTAACTAGATAATCCTTAGCAGTGAAAATCATATCTCTCTGTAATCATAAAATTCTTAAAAATTCCGCAAAATTAATCCAACCACACAACTATTTTATTAAACTATTTTTGTTCCAAGTTATAAATCACTCTGTAAATCTGCAGTTCTACTATTATACAATGGTTACAAAATAGAAACCAATAAATTTTTTACATTTTCTTTTTATAATATCTTATACTATATAAAAGGAAGATTCTGAGAGTTCTCATGCTATCCACGTCTCCCAATTCTTTTACTAATTAGAAGTTGACACATCATCCTTATTAATCGTGCTCCAGTTTTTCTAACCTCTTCGGCTTCCAGTAATACGAGCTTCAAAACTAAACCTAAAGAAACAGTAAACTTATGCGTCATCTTCTTCTGCTCTCTTCGAATTCCCTACTTTCTTCGATTCTCAGAAGGAATAAAATGCGACTCATCTTCTCTTTCACACAACTAATTCCTCGACCACGTCAAACCCTAAACTAACAAAACACATCTTCAATCGAGAACAACTCGTAGTTCGGCTGGGAAATGAAGCTGAAACCATCGCGAAATCAGCTGCTTGGTAACAAATAGAAAATCTCAATGTTGTATGGCTATTTATTTATAAACTTCCACTCTGTTGCTTTTAAATCTGATTCTCTCCCCCCATTCGTGAATTTTGAATTCAATGTTGTATTCGTCAATCATTTGAATTGCAGCTCTCTAAGCATGGGAAGAAGATGAAGAAGAAGGAGATAAGAGAGAGGTTAAGCGGCTTCATTATCATTCTCACTGGTATGTCACTGATTGACTCTCACATTTCCTACATGTTTTTCTTCCTCTGAATCAGTATTATACTAACTGCATACGTGTCTGGTGCTTTTTTTTTTGGTCAAAAGATAATTGCTTACGATGAAAAAATTAGTTCGCCTCCGTAACAGAGCTACGGAGTGCTCTTTTTGCCAGAGAATCGGCTAAAACATTTGTGTCACGATGGACATACTTAAAAGAGGAGATTTTGAGTAGTGTTACTAGATGGTCTATGTCATGGATGATACCATACATGTCCACTCTCTTCGCACTCTATGAGACTAACTTGAACAGAGCTTGGGAATCTGTTCTAAACCCTATGTTACTAAGTCCCAGCTTTTGTATATGTTGCAATGCTTCTCTAGCTGCAAGACCTTCAACCATGAGCGCTGATGAGACTGCGTTTTCTGGTTTACAACCCGAGAATAATACTTCCGATGAAGCAGATAAAATGGCCCAGCCCACGTGTCTGGTGCTTATAACAATAATATTGTTCTCATATTTGTTCACTGGATATTTTATTACCACAGCTCCTACCGCGGTCGATTGCAGAAATAAGGAAAATAGGATACAATCTTTTTAAATATCTCCCGTAATCTTTTCAAAATGATGAACTTTTCCGTTTCTATTTATTAGTTTGGGTTTTTGATAGTATCATTTCATTTTTGTTTGCAGAACAATACGTCAGATAATATGAAGCAGATCATGGTTCAATCTTAGTTGTGAGCAATGGTTCTCTCATAGTATAATTCTAGAAACCCTTTTTTGTCTAAATTATTCAATTGCGTACTTTTTCCCTTCTTTGTTTACTTAGATTTGGTGTATATATTGATTTAGAGTTCTAATGATTCTTCTTTAACCGCTCTCTTGAACATTTCAGACTTGCATATTCAAGCTAAATCATCAATGATCAAAGACTGATTAAAAAAACTTTCATGAAGATTTGATCATCTGTGAAAAGCTTCATAAGGTTTTCTCTTCTTTTTTTTTCATTTTCACATTTAATCTTCTTTTTTTGGTCAAAACACATTTGATCTTCTAATTTCAAAGATTAGCATGTAACTTCAAGATTTAACACACTTGATAGGTCCTCTTTATCGTAATACTTTCTTCTTTCATCTCTGTTGAATAGAAATTTGAGAAAATTTGGTTGATATTCTTTCAGATTACACGTTTGGATTTTTATGTGAATGTGGATCACAAGAATATGGAAAAATTGAAAATACAGAATGGGAAGATAAGCTGAAGACTGGCGGAAGCTTAGATGAGCAGAATGGTGAGTGAGAAAGTGAAGAACATGCTTCTATCTCCAACCTTGGAATCTAGATGGTTGATGAAGCGACATTAGAGACTTTAGAGCTGCCAAATAGGGTAATGAACATGAAGATATGTGCTTAGATCAACAACGGAAAATTTGGTGGATCCTGGAGAAGATATGATTTTGCATATCTCACAGGTACAATTTGAATTGTATTTTTGATTTTGATTTAAACAACGCATTTACATTGAAGTTTGATTCGTTCATTACTGCTATAGGCAAGAAAAGTAACAATAGAAACAAGTATATATATCTTCTAACCTAATATTGTCCTTGGGCCTTGACCACCTTCTAAATTTACGTATGTGTTTGGTCCACTTTATAGATTAAACAAATCAAATCAGCTCTAGCCATTGTGTTTCTTCTTAATCGTACACTTGTGATACTATTCAACAGCTTATATGCAAAATTCCTGGTGACAACGATTGTTTCTTACATTTATATGGTTGGTCTCAACAATGTTTCCAGGTAGGTTAGATAGGCTTTGGTTTGGGCATCCCGGTACTCTTGCAGGATCTATGACCAGATAACCTTCATTTGCCCTCTTGATCATGTCTTTGAGGTACTTTTGTAATTTATGTTGAAGCATGTCAATAAACCTTCTGGTTCTGTTTCTACAAGTGCCTCGTAACTTTTTGAAAATGTTCAATTACATGTCAATATCACCCTAAAGGAGCTACAGGAGGATGAGTTTGGCCTTGGAAAAATGACACCAACAAGAACCTTACACTCCAATTTGCAAAGAGAGACTTATGGAGTTTTTACTGTCTTTTACTACTGTGAAATGATATTACTCGGTTTTAACGCTTTATAGTAAGCTTTTATGCTTTCTATTCAACTTTATCTGAGCTTTTCTTGTAAAAATTGGTGTTTTTACAAGTTTTTAGGTGTTCGGGACGTTTTGGATGCAAATTGGC
>OVBE01008274.1:0-17380 GCA_900406425.1 Iberis pinnata
TTATTGCGAATATTCTCCTTTGAATCTTCTGCGTAACCGCCGATTTAGTCATAAATGTGGCGTGATTCGCGGAAGTGGGTGTGCTGACTCGCGAAGGTAGGTATGCTGACTCGCAAAGGTGGGTGTGCTGATTCGCGGAGGTGTGTGTGCTGACTGCTTCTGTCCGCGCCGAAACTGTTTCCTTCTTCAGCACACTCACCAGCACATTTCGTCAGCACACTTCACCAGCACATTTCACCAGTACATTTCACCAGCACATTTCACCAGCACATTTCGTCAGCACATTTCGTCAGCAAATTTCGTCAGCACATTCCGTCAGCATATTCCATCATGGGCTTACTTTTCCGGAATGGGCTTAGGAGGCCCAATTACTTATCGGACCGGGTTAACTTCCAGAAACCCGACCCGAGGGAATTTACACTCCCACAGTCTGCAGACTTTGACATAGGGTACTCAAAATATTAGGAAGCAGAGCTCTAAAAGGAGAGTCAAAACTCACATAATCTAACTAAAGAAGCCTAGATTCTCGTAAGACAAGATTAACCTAAATTTGCAGAAAAATATGGAAAAAATCTAATCGAAAACCATAAAAAACCAAAAATCCTATCAGAGAAGAAAACCACGAGAAAACTGAAGCTAGCTGTCAAGTGACACACAAAACCGAGAAAAGGAGGACCACATCCACTAGGAGATGAAGCCAAACAAACACCAAATGCTCCATAGAATGATGTTCAACCCATTACCTTGTAGATAAAGCTAATGATTCTGCGTCAAGCATTTTAAAGCATATTAAAAAACGATGCAGTTCAACTTATTTTTGCTGGCAGAGGGGTAAAACATCAAAACCTAACTTTTACGCATACCATATAACCATAACTAACAGAAGCCACAATCCGTCAAAATATATATATATATAGACGTTAATAATTTAGTGGATTGATTTGGAAAGTCTCTGTTGCTAATAACTATTCAAATGTGTGTATTCAAATATAACTTCTACATATTTTGAACCCGTCACCAAACAAAAATGTTTATATATATATATATATATAAGGTTATAAATATGATAATACAAGATCAATATGAACTTTGACAAACAAAAAATGAACTACTATGGGAAACATGAAAGTTCGGAAGAATCAGGAAGCTGATAAAACAAGTTGCTGATAGATAATTAGGAAGCTGTTGGAAACATGGTACTGATGAAGATTTGCGGACACGTGAATCTCGAAAGAATCTAAAAAGACGTAATCTTACTCAAAGATAAAGATTTTGGATAAGAGATTGAAATCGATAGAGAAGATTAAGCCGAGAAGATTCTCACAATCTAAACAAAGAAGATTTAGTTTAAGATATTTTCGCTAGGGTTTTGGGGTGAGTTTATTTAATGAGAGAAAAATGGTTTCGGGAGTTTAACACTTTTAGATCATTTTACTTGCAAAGTCTTAGAGAGAAGAGCTTTGAATCATAAAGTTGTTTTGGTGAGTGTTTTTTATTCTTGTGGGGAATTATGAGTGTGGGTAGTTCAGAATTAAGAATAGAAGTTTATTAAACTGATAGGTTACAATAGAAGATTGTATAAAACCTATGTTTGTAATCTTTGTTGAAAGATTAAGAAAATTAAAGTTTAATAAAGTGGTTTTGTTTTGTTGAAATCAACTGGTTAATACAATTGTCTTTCTCTATACACTAACAATTGGTATCAGAGCAGATCACCAACTAAAGGGATTTTTTTTCCTATAACAGATGAGATCTTGCGACAAGTACGGAGAACAATCAACAGTTTGTTATGCTTAACAAACCACTACTACTTGATTCTGATAACTATGGTTATTGGAAAGTTTAAATGACTTAAGTCGTGCAAAGTATTGATATGGATGCATGGATTGTTGTGGAGGAAGGATGGGATGCACCAAAAGTGTAAAATGAAAAAGGAGAACTGGTGGTAAAACCAATGAAGGAATGGACTCCAGCTGAAAAGAGTGTTGCCAAAGCAAACTCACTAGCACTTACAAAGATATTTGCATCTCTTCCAACTGACGAATTCACCAGGGTTCAAAGGTGTACAAGGGCTAAAGATGCTTAGGATATACTCAAAGTTTCGTATGAAGGAACCAGTAGTGTGAAATATACCAAAATTGATATGCTTGCCTCAGAGTTTGAAACACTTGTCATGGAAGAACATGAAACTATAAACCAGTTTAGCAGAAAGATAAGTAGAATTGCTCATGAAGCACTGGTACTAGAAAAAATCTACAAAGACAAGAAGCTGGTTAAGAAACTTCTTAGAAGCTTACCTGAAAAGTTTCAACCACATATGTCAGCAATTGAAGTAGCACTTGATTCTGATAATTTGAAGTTTGATCAAGTTGTAGGAATGATGCAAGCATATGAACTCAAAATCAAGAAGAAAGAGATGATAGCATCTAAGAGTATAGCTCTTGTGTCTACTGGAAAAAACAAGCAATCAGCCGTCTGAATTGGAAGATCGGGTTGGTCTTATTTTCAAAAAATACTTTAGGAGAGCTGAACAAAGTCAAAAGAAGAGTAACTTTAATCAAGGGGATCAAGACACAAAAAAGGTGAAAAACGGTGTCTTGAGTGTGAAGGTTTTGGTCATTTTAAATCAGAATGCCCAACACTGAAAAGGCGAAGCACGATCCAGTGTTATGAATGCAAAGGGTTTGGTCATACCAAAAATGATTGTATTGGAAGAAACAAAACCAATGGAAATGAGAAATCATTGGTGAGCTAGAGTGTAAGTGAGTCAGATGACGAAAAAGGGGATGCAGACATTCTAAACAACTTTGTTTCTTTTATGGGAATCATTCAGGAAGATGAAGAAGTACTAGTTGAGGATGTTGAGTCTGATGAAGAAACAAATTTGTCACTAGAAGAGGAAAACAAAATTCTGGTAAAAGTCAAGCGACTTACAGTTGTGATTAATGGTCTGCTATGAGAAAAAATGAAGTTACAAGAGGATATTGAAAAGGATCAACAGAAGAATCAAGTTATGGAAGGACTACTTCAAGAAAAACTTTGCAACATCAAGATGTTGAGCAAGGGGACTAAAGATCTTGATAAGTTGTTGACAGTAGGAAAAATGGGAAATGATCACTGGGGAATTAGTTACAATGGAGGGAATCAATTCACAGAAACAAAGTTTGTCAAAGGAAAAGGAAATATACAGGCCCAACAGTCTATGTTGAAACAGACCAATGATACTAGATCATATCAGAAGAGTGATCGAGTCACAGGATGCTGGTATTGTGGTAAATATGGGCACTTCAAGTACTATTGTCGGCATTTTTTAAATAAAGTGTCATCTCTTGTCTGGAAAAGACAGTTTTTCAAAGACAATAGGTCACATCAGAGAGTATGGGTACGAAAAAGTGATCTATACCCTGGCTTCAAGAAAGAAGGTCAAAAGCAAGAACATCTAATCTGTCATGTAGCATTCTCAGCCGAACAAGATACTGCTGAAGAATCATGGTATTTAGACAGTGGATCTTCAATATACATGACAAGTTCTCGAGGAAAACTGGCTAAATTTCAAGAAGTGTCTGCTGGAAGAGTTACTTTTGGTGATGGAGCTAGAGGAAAAATGAGAGGCAAAGGAGTGACCGGAGGAAGTAAGCAACCAAAACTTGTTGATGTTTATATGGTAGATGGACTAAAATTCAACTTGATTAGTATTAGTCAGTTGTGTGATGAAGGTCTGGAGGTCACATTTACCAAGACAAAGTGTAGAGCCATGGATGGATCTGGAATCATAAAACTGGAAGGTGTCAGATCAGGAAACAATTGCTATATGTGGAAACCACGAACCAGCTGTCTGAGTGTCATTCAGGACTCTGAAGCTCAATTATGGCATTAAAAGTTAGGACACCTGAATATGCGGACTTTGATGAAATTAGTGAATCATGAAGTTGTACGCGGAGTGCCAAGAATCAGTGTGCATCAACCGTTTGTATGTGGACCATATACACAAGGTAAACAGATCAAGGCTTATCATAGATCTGTTCCAGATGTCAAATCCATTGCAGCACTCTCCTTAGTGCATATGGATTTAATGGGACCCATACCGGTAGAAAGTCTCACTGGAAAGAAATACATTCTTGTGGTTGTTGATGATTTTACCCGTTTTACATGGGATCATTTTTTGCGTGAGAAGTCTGAGACTTTGGATAGTTTCAAAATCTTGGCATTGCAATTGAAAACTGAAAAACATGGTATCAAAACGATTCGCAATGATCATGGAGGAGAGTTTCAAAATGAATTGTTTGATACATTCGGTCAAAATCAGGGGATTTTTCACCAGTATTCAGCACCAAGAACACCTCAACAAAATGGTGTTGTTGAAAGAAAGAATAGAACACTTCAAGAAATGGCCAGAGCCATGTTGTATGGAAATCAGGTTGCCAAACATTTTTGGGCTGAATCAATCAACACCGCGTATTATATTATCAACAGAGTGTATGTTCGGAAAGGGACCAACAAGACACCATATGAAATATGGAATGGTAAAATACCAAGTTTAAGTTACTTTCATATCTTTGGGAGTGTGTGCTACATCTTAAATGATAAGGATCATCTTGGTAAATTCAATTCAAGAAGTAATGAAGGATTCTTTCTAGACTATTCAGGAACGAGTACAACATATAGAGTGTTCAACAAACGAACAAATACTGTTCAGGAGACAGTCAATGTTGTGTTTGATGATAATTCATCCACCAAGATGATTGTTCACAAATTTGCATCAGATGATGATCAGGACTCTGATCCATCTCCGACCTCTCGAGATGTACCTGAATCAGTCTCATCCGTCGTACCTGAGGTTCACAGGAATCACTCTAAAGACAATGTCATTGGAGATATTCAGGGGGGAAGAATCATCAGAGGTAAACATATTGACTTTGAGAAATTGGCTACTGGACAGCCAGCTGAAGCGATTATGTTCAGTGCCTTTGTCTCTGTGATTGAACCTAAGAATCATAAGGAAGCCTTAGTTGATGAATTCTGGATCTCAGCAATGCAAGATGAACTGAATTAGTTCAAACGTAGTGATGTTTGGGATTTGGTTCCAAGGCCTAGGGATCTCAATGTTGTGGGCACCAAATGTATATTCAAAAACAAGATAGACGAAACAGGAACAGTTGTCAGAAATAAGGCAAGACTAGTGGCTCAAGGTTATTCACAAGTAGAAGGTGTGGATTTTGATGAAATGTTTGCTCCAGTTGCACGTTTGGAGTCAATCAGATTTCTGTTTGGAATGGCTTGTACACTAAACTTTAAGCTGTATCATATGGATGTGAAGAGTGCATTTCTGAATGGGATACTTCTGTAAGAAGTTTATGTGGAACAACCAAAAGTATTTGAAGATCCACAACACCCTGATCATGTGTGCAAACTTAAGAAAGCTCTTTATGGCTGAAAGCAGGCACCAAGAGCCTGGTATGGGAGATTAACAACTTTTCTTCTTAATCAGGGATATGAAAGAGGAACAGTTGACAAGACTCTGTTTGTTCTCAAAGAAAACAACAATCTAATTATTGTACAGATATATGTTGATGACATTGTGTTTGGATCCACTAAAGAGTTGTTAATCAAGAAGTTTGTTGAGAACATGACTAGTGAATTTGAAATGAGCATGTGTGGTGAGCTCACTTACTTTCTAGGGTTATAAGTCAAACAAATGACTGAAGGAATATTTGTGACTCAGAGTACGTATGTGAAGAATCTAGTGGCTAGATTTGGTCTTCAAAATAGTAAAGAAGCCAAGACACCAATAGGAACAAATGAGAAGCTTTCAAGAGATGAGTCTGGCGAAAAGGTTGATGAAAAGATATGCAAAGGAATGATTGGTAGCTTATTGTATCTCGCGGCAGGTCGACCATATTTGTGCTTCTCAATTGAAGTATGTGCACGATATAGGCTCAACCAAGAATGTCACATATGGTGGCTGTCAAAAGAATCATCAGGTATGTGAAAGGAACTGTTAATCTGGGAATCTATTTTTCCAAAGACACGAACAGAAACCTGGTTGGATACAATGATGTTGATTGGGCTGGATCACTGGATGATCGTCATAGCACAAGTGGAGAGTGTTTCTTCATGGGCAACAATCTGATTGCGTGGCATAGCAAGAAACAGAACTATGTTTCCCTTTCAACTGCAGAAGCAGAATACATAGCTTTAAGAAGCTGTTGCACACAACTGCTTTGGATGAAACAGATGTCAACTGACTATGCTATGAACTCTGATTCTCTGCTTGTTTTATGTGATAATAAGAGTGTTATCAATATTTCTAAGAATCATGTACAACACTCTAGAACTAAGCATATAGATATCAGACATCATTTCATTAGGGGACTAGTTGAGGAGAAACTAATTGTGATTGACCATGTCAGCACAGATTTACAGCTAGCTGATTTATTCACAAAATCTCTGGATTTCAATCGTTTTGTCAATTTAAGAAAAGATATTGGGGTTTGTGAAGTCTAGCTTGGTCAGTTTGTGTAAGAAACAGGTTACCGGCTTGTATATGAGAATTTTGTTGTCAAAAAATTACAGGATTCAAAGGGCTGTTTGTGTTGTACATTATGAAAAAGATGTCTGTTATGTCGTCCTGAAATGCTCAATGTCAAAGTGTTGTGAGTTACCAGGAGGTCAAAGAGCTGAGACGAGCAGAGTGGTTGAGGGTGTTTTAATAAATAAATAAATAACGAAGGAGCTGAAAAAATAAACAGCATATTGAAAAGAGACTCTTCAAAGGAAATTCCAGCTTCTTGATGAAGGATACTTACAAACAGAAACTTCAAACAAATTCAGGATAAAGGCATGACAGAGTGAAAGACTAGTCATGATGTCACCAAACAGAGGTATGAATCAAGTAAACTTCTAAATCAAATCCTTGTCTAACTTGTTCTGAGAAACAGCTAGCTGAATAGACTCACTTCTTCTTTGTTTTTGGCTTTGAAATTTGTTATCGTAATTAAAACAACGTTTGTTGACATGGTCAAAATTACATTTCTGGGTCACTCACAAAAGTTAACTGATCAGGTCTTGATATATATGCTAGCATGGTCATTAAAATCAAAAGTCTGTAATCATGAGTCGAATTATTTCTGCAAATGTGTGTGACATGTGTGCTAAGTTGTTACAGGCCCAATAGCCCATTTAGAAGGAATCCGAAGATGAGGAGACGTTGCGATATTTAAGGAACATCTTTGAGAAGTTGGAACGATTTGTTTCGATACACTAATTTAAATCTGTGTTGATTACTCTCTCTCTCTCTCTACAAATTAACTTCTCTCTCAAAAGATTAAGGTTCTTATTAGGCGATTCAAGATGCAGAATCTGGAGAAATTCCTTGGAGACTTACAGAGGTTCTTCCAGAACATCAATGTACCACAACCAACTTATCAACTCACAGCTCAATCATCAGCATCATCATCTATGGAGATGAGTTCCCCGACAGAATCCGACTATCAGACCATGATGCATGTAGCAGATGAGCCTATGTAGAAAATGGATTATTGAAGCTCGGTTAATGGCTACTATTGAAAAGTTGGGACAGTTTGATGAAGAATTAGTTCGGGAATTTGCAAACTTCCCTCATAACTATGATGGTGAATCCTTAGTTGAGATCCCAATCAGAGGATGGATCTACAAACTGTTAGCTTCCAGAATCAATTCCATGTTCAGTCTTCCAGAGGTTGATGACATTCAGAGCAAGATTGTTGTTGCAACTGTGACCCCTGAAGCGCTAGCAATGTTTCTTAGTGGTGGAGGAGTTCGGAAGTGGACATGATTCACTAGCGGTCAAGTAACAGATGATTTGCGAGAACTGTACAAGATTTGCAGCAGGAACTGGTACACATCTAAGAATAATGGGTATATGCAACCCGAAAGAGCAATGTGTACAAGATAGTCAACAAAGTAAGATTCAACATGGGAAATCAGATGTTTGAGCACATTGCAAAGACTCCAGAATCCAAGTTCTGTCATCCATTTCCAAAACTGATCAAGCGATTGATTGAGTCACAGCATCTTGTACCTACTCTCTCAAATGCGCAACCTCTCACATTAGTAGAACCAGCTGAAATCAGAAGTGTAGCTCGTAAGGATAGCAAGAAGTTTGAGTCCTCTAAAGGACCTCCACAGAAGAGTGTGACAACTAGAGCATCTAAGAGCAACAGAAGCTCAACACTCAAGGCTAAGAAAGAGGACACAGGTTCTACTGACAGGCTTCGCAAAGCTATACGACAAGTTTTTCGGATTCTTCAAGAGGCATTGACAACATTTAAGTAACTCTCTATCCCTTTGAAGATAATCAACTTTATGTTTTTAACGTGATGTCACTCAAGCAGGGGGAGAAGCGATTGAAACCGATGGTGAAGCCACTGACTAGGGGTTTCAGGATTCTGGGGGAGATGAATTCAGCAATGCTGGGGGAGATTTCTTTTTTAGGACTTGTTTTTCGGTTTCTTTTGTTGGCGTGTCATATGTCTAAAACAATCAAACCTTGAATTTGTGTTTGCTTTTTTCTTTCGAACTTTTTAATGAAATTTGGTTGTAAGTAACTGTTCTAATCTGAATACACAAAAGTTGTGCGTGCATATATCTGGTTGTGATTATTTGATTGCATGCTGAAAGGAAGTGCTTGATAAAGACATCAAGTTAAAAAGGGGGAGATTGAAACTTCGGAAGAATCAGGAAGCTGATAAAACAAGTTGCTGATAGATAATCAAGAAGCTGTTGGAAATAGGGTACTGATGAAGATTTGCGGACACGTGAATCTCGAGAGAATCTAAACATACGCAATCTTACTTGAAGATAAAGATTTTGGATAAGAGATTGAAATCGATAGAGAAGATTAAGTCGAGAAGATTCTCACAATCTAAACAAAGAAGATTTAGTTTAAGATATTTTCGCTAGGTTTTTGGGGTGAGTTTATTTAATGAGAGAAAACTGGTTTCGGGAGTTTAACACTTTTAGATCATTTTACTTGCAAAGTCTTAGAGAAAAGAGCTTTGAATCAGAAAGCTATTTTGGTGAGTGTTTTTTATTCTTGTGAGGAATTACGAGTGTCGGTAGTTATGAATTAAGAATAGAAATTTATCAAACTGATAGGTTACAATAGAAGATTGTGTAAAACCTATGTTTGTAATCTTTGTTGAAAGATTAAGCAAATTAAAGCTTAATAAAGTGGTTTTGTTTTGTTGAAATCAACTGGTTGATACAATTGTCTTTCTATGTACACTAACAAAACAAACAAGCAAATAATGTAGGAAAATATTGTTGTTTTGGTGAGTGATTTCTCCCTACTCCAGCAGAAATCAAAGCAAGTGCCTTTTTGCTTCCAAAAAACAAAGCGCCTGGTCCCGAAGGGTTCACGGCCGAATTCTTCACATCATCATGGGATAATGTTGGTACTATTCTAACACAAGCGGTACAAGACTTCTTCATCAAAAACTCTCCTCTTAAGAAAGCTAATTCCACCGCAATAGCCCTAATACCCAAAACGCCAGGGGCTGAATCACTCAACGGTTTTTGACCCATCTCTTGTTGCAATACCTTATACAAAATTATCTCCAGAATTCTCGCGAATAGACTAAAGCTCTTCCTTCCCGAAGCTGTGCAACGTAATCAAGTGGGGTTTATAAAAGGCAGACACATGTGCAAAAATATTCTTCTTGCTTCAATACCTCGGGCCACACAACTCGCGGACGCTTACAAATCGACTTGGTTAAGGCATATGACAACGTTCCTTGGGAATTTGTTACTTGGATCCTTCAAGCATTTCAACTCCCTCCTTCCTTCATTCGGTGGATTGAGATCTGCATTACTTCACCTTTTTTCTGTCGTAATTAATGGTGAATTGACAGGTTTCTTTGCCGGAATGAAAGGTTTACGGCAGGGAGACCCCATCTCCTCGTCTTTATTTGTCTTGGCCATGGACATACTCTCCAAAGAGCTAGACTCTGCAGCCTTGGAGGGTAGCTTCAATATCCACCCTCAATGCTCCAATCCCCTAAATACTCACATAAGCTTTGCCAACGACATGCTAATCTTCTTTGACGGGTCTTCCACCTCGTTGGAATCTATTCTTAACATACTCAAGCGCTTTTACATAGGCTCTGGATTGTTTCTCAACTTATCAAAGTCACAGTTATTCCTTGACGGTAACAATCCAAGACACACTCAAGTAATGGCTTCCTCATTCAACCTCTCCGCCAGTTGCCTCCCTCTCAAGTATCTTGGTCTACCGCTTCTACCGCATAAACTAAAAGCTACTGACTACCAACCACTTATTGACAAGATCAATTCAAGAATTCTATCCTGGCCCGCAACAAAGCTGTCTTTCTCGGGAAGATTACAACTGATAAACTCTGTCCTTTTTAGCATCATCAACTTCTGGTCTTCTGTCTTCCCACTACCAAAGTCTTGTCTCAAGCTGGTCAATAGGATGTGCGCCAACTTCCTTGGGAAAGGAGTGCCTAATTCAACAAACGGAGCCAAACTTGCATGGTTATCAATCTGCCAACCTAAATCAGAAGGGGGCTGGGCTTGATAAACTTGGAACTAAACTCTAAGGTTTTTTGTCTTTAACTCATTTGGCTCTTATACTCACAAGCCGATTCATTATGGGTGGCATGGGTAAAGAAAAATCTCATAAAACAGAGAGTTTTTTGGGATACTGACTTTTCCAGACTTGGAAGCTGGATCTGGAAAAGATTAACAAAGCTTTGTACTCTTGCAAGACCATTTCTTTTTTGCAAGATAAGTTCTGGTACTACTGCTCTCTTCAGGCATGATGATTGGACGGGTTTAGGACCACTAATCGATATTATAGGAAGACAAAGACCTACTGTCTTTGGAATCCCCTTCCTCTCCTCAGTGTCCTCAGCTATTCACAATGGATCATGGGTTCTTCCTTTGGGAAGACATCCTATTAACAAATTTTTTAGATCTTGCCTACCCACTCACATACCCTTATCTTTAACTGCAGGTCATTACTCTTTTCTTTGGAGATCATCTAACCTCCAAGAACCAGGCAGCTTCTCAACTTCTAAAACAAGAAACACCATCCGCCAATCTCAACCTCTGGTGCCATGGAGCAAAGCAGTCTGGTTTCAATACCATGTCCCGAAGCATGCTTTCTTACATTGGATCCTCATGAAGAATCGCTTACCCACTAGAGACAGACTTTCTCGTTGGGGATTAACTGTCTCGCCAACATGCATTCTCTGAAACACACACGAAGAATCTCAACATCACCTCTTCTTTCTCTGCACATTTTCATCTACTCTATGGCAATCCATTTTTCGATACCCGGGTAATCAACCTCCACCAATTCTCGAACAGGCAAGCACTTGGATCCGTTCTAATAGATCCAACAAGAAACTTTCCACCATTAATCATCTGGCACTACAAGCCATTGCATATATTCTATGGAAAGAAAGGAATCACCGCTTACACAACTCCTCATGCTCATCTCCCCAAGTTCTCGCCAAGCAAATCCAAGTTATAATTCGTGCAAAGCTAGCCTCACTTGATAGACTGATAGCTTCAAATTCACTCACTCAAACTTCCTATTCAATGCACAAATCCCATACATAGCTTTTCACTTGGTTTCATTTCTTCCAGCCATGAGTTTTCTTTATACTTTTTCATTCAGTTCTGTTCCACTTTTTGCTTCGTTTCAGTTTCATCTGCTTATCTGGATTCTATATATTCAATTTTGTAACACTCTCCTCTATTTTTTTTTTTTTTAACTCATAACAACTTTAATTAAAACTGAAAGTGTACATCAACATCCAACATTAATTTCTTAACAGAAAAATGAGGAATAGAATGATATGTAAATGAACTTGCACATCTTAATTGAGATCTTGCAAGAGTATCTGCACACCGATTTGAACCTCGTCGAAACCATGTAAACCGGACCTCAACAAACTTCTTTGACCACCATATCACATCCCTTATACAATTAGCTAAGTCAAATGAGATTGTTGTACCATTCACCAAATCATTTAGCAACTTATTATCTCCTTCAAGCTGAACATATTTGAAACCTTTTAGCCATGCTTGTTGAAGTGCTATTAACAGGGCCTGTACTTCAGCCTCAATAACACTTGTAGCTGGCTGTAACACTGCTTGACCAGCCCCTCTATAAGACTCAATTGCATCTCTAAAAATCCAACTAGCAGTTGATAAACCTGTTGTACTCTTATAACCGACATCATAATTAATCTTTATCCACGACATTTCCAGATTAGATAAACAAGGTCTCTGTCTCATCTTTTCTGGATTAGAAGCTAACCAATCCTCAGCATCATAACCTGCATATTGAATTATTGATTCCCATGCCATATTTTTCTGTTTAAACACAAAGTTATTCATATCCTTCCATAGCCACCAAAGTATAAACAAAGGTAAACAATTAGCAACATTAGTAGAAGGTAAAGGTGACCAATCCATTAAAAAAGATAACTTATCCCCAACAGAAACATTAGGATCAAGTAGATCAAGAGCTGCTGACTGAAAATTAGACCAAACATAACAAGTTTCTGGACACATAAACAACAAATGGTTTAAATTTTCAGGTGCATTACATTTTAAACAAAGATCAGTGTGAGATATATGTCTTCTTTTAAATTCAGAACCAACATGAACAATATTAGAAAAATACTTTCCATAAAAAAATGTTTAACTTTTGGTGCTACATTACAATTCCAAATCTTTCGTTTAAAAATATTGGTATTGTTCTGATTCATATGAAATATATAATTAACATATGTTCTAGTACTAAGCCAATAACCAAATTTAACAGAATATTCACCATTAGTATTATAATGCCAACCTAAAACATCTAGACATTGTAATTTTGGTAACTTTATTGCTAAGATCCTAGGGATATCTTCATCCACAACTAATTGATGAACCAAGTGCTGATCCCAAGATTTGGTAGCAGGATGAATAAGTTGTGCCACATTTTTAAAATGAGCAGAAGATTGGTTTCTCATTCGTGGAGGCCTTGGTGGATCTATAGATAACCAATTGTTATTCCAAAGACTAGTATTTTCACTTGAGCCAATTAAAACTCTTAAGCCTTTCTTTAAAATTTCACGACCTTTGATTATAGACTTCTAACCAAGAGATCTTTGGCTACTAATAGTTGCAGAAAGAAAGGATGAATTTGCATAATAACGACCTTTAAGTGTTTTAGCTAGTAAGGAATTTGGATATTTGAGCAAACGCCAAGACTGTTTGGCAAGTAATGATTGATCAAAAAATTTTATTAATATATGAAAATCCTTTAAAAAAAAAAAAAAAAAGCAAATATTGCTGCACCGATGTCGTAAATAGTATATAATATGATGATACGAATACGTTTTACGCAACACTTTGAAACAGAAATACTAAGTCCTGAAGACATACTTTTGTCTAGATTAAAAAGACAATTTGTTTTTTTTCACCAAAAAAAGAGTCTTTATTGAAGACATATTCTGACCGCGTGGTAAGTTGGTAAAATGTTGTCAACCTTACATACTGCCAAAAGCTCATCACTTTCACACGTTGAGTTCGTATTTCACTATTTTGTGACAACCGATTTGGTACAATAATAATATTTCTAAATCCAATTGACTGACTATATTATATATTTACCGTTGAAACCTAGTCCTTATAATTTAAGTCCGTCAATGTTTAAATACTTAATCCAATGTTTTATTTTAAATTTCGCTCTAGTTTATTTAGTACGCCCTCTATTTTGTAATATAACTTAATAAGTGTTTTTTTAGACTTCTGATTTTGTTTCAATGCAAATGTCTTTATTAATTAAATCCCAAATTTAGCTTTAAGAGTCAATTTACTTTTAAAAGGATAATATAACTTTTAATATGTTCTTTTTAATATACGTGAAAAAATCTTAAAAACACTTAAAATGTTGTCTTTTTCCTTTAATTTTTAAAAAGCCAGCGAGCCGAATTATAAAAGCTGATAGATCTATTTGTTCCTTACATACAGTTTGCATGACTTTGATTTCTTGGTATAAATTCTTAAACATATATGTTCTTTAGATTTATTTAGATTTATTTATCTGCACGAGCCTTTGTTAAACTTTTAAGCATGCATAAAGCAAAACTCAAAGAATTTTTACTAACAAATGACAAGTAAAACTAATGACTCAACGTTGTTTATTTTCGTTTCGGTCTTAAAAATACAACACATTAATTATGTTACAAAACTCATGTTTTTACCAACTAAGAAGTAAATACTAAAACTAGTATGAAAAATTATGATTAAGGATACACAATTTACAAATACATAATAGGGCTGTAATTGAAGTAACGATTTAGTAGCATTGAATGTACAAAGAAAACTTATTAGTAGGACTTTTCATGTAAAACATACGAGACTTTTGGAGGCTTATGGAAACGGTCCAAAATATCCTAAAAATTAGCCAGCCAATATAATACCGGTATCTAACAATTTCAATATTCCTTAAAAACAGAAAGAAAATAACGAATCAAATAAAAACAAAGTCAAGTCAAAATGTGTAATAATAATATTCAAAATAGCCACCATTGACATTTTCATATAAATACCCACATTCCTTCTTTCTTCCTATCAAAACTGATACGATTTCTTCATGCAGACACTTACGCCTAACATCGATATATTCCAACCAAAACGCAGTCGTTTCACTTGCAACACTCGAATCTCGACTTTGATTCCCACGAAGCCACTCTCTGTTTTCCCGTCTACAAAAACTAACAAAGAACATCTCAAGAATCTTGAGAATGTTCTTAAAACTTCCTCAAGGTCGATAGATCGTCCCGAAAATGTAACTTCTCATCAAGATAAGACAAAAACGACGTCGTTACTTGGAGGTTTGAATTTGGCGCGAATATGGCCTCAAATGAAAGCAGCCGTCGATGAAATGTCTCCGAGGAATCTCAAGCGGCTTCGAAGACTTCTCTCGAAATCATCAGAGGAACGTTCACCAAAGAACAAACTTGGTTCTAAATGGAGAGAGCTACACGGATCGAATAACTGGGCCGGGTTATTGGATCCATTAGACGAGAATCTCCGGCGAGAACTTGTCCGTTACGGTGAGTTTGTACAAGCGGCTTATCATGCGTTTCACTCGGATCCAGGTGGATCTCCGAGACACGTGGCGTTACCTGACGGGTCTTATAAAGTTACGAAGAGTCTTTACGCCACATCATCAGTTCGTTTACCTAAATGGATTGATGACGTGGCACCAGATTTAAAGTGGATGACTAAGGAAACGAGTTGGGTTGGATACGTGGCGGTATGTGATGATCCTAAAGAGATCCAACGGATGGGAAGGAGAGAGATAGTCATTGCGTTACGAGGAACTGCCACGTTGCTTGAATGGTCAGAGAATTTTAGACCGAATCTTGTTTCAATGCCCGAACCCAAACCCGAAACTTCGGATCCGAAACGGTCAAAGGTAGAATGCGGATTTAATAGCCTTTACACGACTCGTGGCCAAAATTCGCCAAGCCTCGCCGAGTCATTGGTCGTAGAAATCAGCCGACTCGTCGAGCTTTACGCAGGCGAAGAATTAAGCATCAGCGTCACCGGTCATAGTCTCGGAGCCGCCATCGCTCTTCTCGCCGCCGACGACATTGCTGCACGTGTAAACCACGCGCCTCCGGTTTCAGTGTTTTCCTTTGGAGGGCCTCGAGTTGGGAACAGAGAGTTCGCCGATCGACTAGATTCAAAAGGAGTGAAAGTCCTCCGCGTCGTGAACAGTCAAGACGTGGTAACAAAAGTCCCCGGAATATTCTCCGACAATAATAAAAATAATATGGGGCAAAATCGTAATAACGGGAAAAGTACAGGGGGTATAATGGAAATAGTGGAAAGAAACAATCCGTGGGCTTACTCACACGTTGGAGCAGAGCTACGTGTTGACATGAAGATGTCTCCTTACTTAAAACCAAACGCTGACGTTGCGTGTTGTCATGATTTGGAGGCGTATTTGCACTTAGTGGATGGATTTTTAGCATCGAATTGTCCGTTTAGAGCAAACGCTAAACGGAGTTTGAGGAAGTTGTTGGATGAGCAACGGTCCAATGTTAAGGTTTTGTATACCGGAAACTCTTTCAGAGTAAACCGTACTCTTCTTGACAACGGTGATGTTTTGCCTAGTCCGTCGTCATAAAGCTCTGATTTTTATTATCTACTTTAAATTCATTTGTTATTTTATAATTATTGTTGTTGGGGAAACAACTATTTAATAATTGGTTGTAATGTTGTTTATCGGCCTTGTCCCCTAAATCTAAAGGATAAATAATGTGTAATGCCGTAATAGAGACTTTTGGTGTTTGTTTAATAAAATTATAAAATGTAGTTTTGTTCTGCAAAAGTTTTAAATTTTAGTAGAAAAAGTGGGGTTGTATAGAGGCCAAACAAAATAAAATATAGGGTTATTTTTGTATCTACCATAAGTGGTAGATTTTTTGTCCAAAATACCATAAATGCTAAAATCCTAGAGCAATACCATAAATGTATGATATTGTGGTATAGAGCATTTGACCATTTTGCCCATGAGAAAAACACATCCATCCCCTGCGAAAAGCACATTCTCATGCATGTACATTGTGACATTAATGAGATTGATAAAAATTAAATGTGACAAGACATGTTGAACCATTGGTTAATAGAGTTGATCTTTAATTAAGTAGTATTAATGGTGGAATTTGAGTTAATTGAAGATTGAGTTGGTGAGAAAGGTGAAGAATAAGGTAGGTAAGAAGCATTTATATGTGTTTGACATTTTTATGTTGTTTAAAATCAAAGATTTAATGTCCAAGCGGCCTGGTTTTGTTAAATCGGGTGTAGTAGACATAGTGATGGACAAAAAGGTCTGAGTGCGGTGGACAGCCACTGTATATGTCCATCGAAGCAGGTGTCGTGGTTGACAACAATGCTTTGATGGCTACTGGAGTGCGAATACGTAAAGAAAATGAAACTGTGGTTGAGTCCATAACTAGACTGAAATTGGGGAAGAAGAGAAACATGGGAGTAGATAAGAACATAATATCGGTGGACAACCAGATGGTGGACACGAAGAACCCATTGGTAGACATGATGGAGAATCCAGTAGACAAATACAATAATCAATCCTTTTGGTACTGGTATAAGGTTGAAATTATATTTTGTGTCTCCATAAAAATTGAAGTGCATTATGTTATAATTAAATGAGAGTATATGGTATTTTTATAAAGCTATAAGGTTGAAGTTAATGTATTTTGTAGCATATCCGAAATGGTAGTGAATTATGTGTGAACTCTTGTAATATGTTCAAACAAATAGAAGGTGCAGTGGACACAAGATG
>OVBE01008275.1:0-17379 GCA_900406425.1 Iberis pinnata
TATATATATGCTACGATGAATATACACAAACAACAGTTTATACATAAAACATTACATGGTATCAGAGCATTTTTTATCTTGCCGCCTCTTACACAAAAACAGAGCCGCTATCTTCTCTATTTTTTCTTTCTCTTCTTCTACTTTGTCAACGCCATGGGAGATGATAATTCTTCCACTTCTATCCCAAATCCTATAGTTACTATCCCTTCTCCATATCACTTGAATGCATCAGATAATTTTGGCGCATTGATTTCATCAGTAATTCTCAAGGAAGACAACTATCCCGAGTGGTTCGTTGAACTTCAAATATCATTACTTGCTAAATAAAAACTAGGTTTTATCGATGGGACTATCCCGAAACCCACTGCACCTACCGAGTTAGCTATGTGGCAAGCAGCTAACTCAATGATCATAGGCTGGATTCGCACATCCATTGATCCCATCATACGAAGCACCGTCACGTTCCTTAGCGATGCCTCAGCTTTATGGGAGAGTCTCAAAAATCATTTTTCGGTTGGGAATGGTGTGCGCAAGCATGTGTTAAAAGATGAGATCTCGAATTGTCGACAAGACGGACAATCGGTCTTGCACTACTATGGCCGATTGTCAAAACTATGGGAAGAACTCGATAATTATCGAAGTTCTCGCACATGTACTTGTGCTGGTGATATCTCAAAAGAACGTGAAGATGATCGCGTTCATCAGTTTTTATTTGGCTTGGATTTACCTCGGTTCAATTCAATTTGATCTACCATCACCAGCGAAGATCCTCTGCCCTCACTACCACTCGTCTACTCACGTGTAATTCGTGAAGAGCATAACATCAATAACGCTTAAACTAAAGAATCAATCAAGACAAATGTTATTGGGTTCTCAGTACACACGGATTTATCAGCCTCAATAGCTGCTGTTTCGGGACCAAAGTTCAGAGACAAGACATCTCTGTTTTGAACGCATTGTAACCGTAAGGGGCATGACATCTCCGAGTGCTTTCTCTTTCACGGTTATCCTGATTGGTGGCTCGAGCAAAACAAGCAGTCCGGTAATTCTCGTGCATCTATCAACTCTCATCCTGGTTCGAGAGGAGACCAATTCTCACATAATTCGAACAAAGGCCGCAGACGTGCAAACGCAGCTCACACCTCCTCCGCTCCCGCATCATTTGACTCCGATCAGTTACCTCAGATTCTAGCTCTTCTCTGCATACAACAGCCTTCTTTTTCCATTGAAAAACTGTCTGGTAAAACACATTTTGCTGATGTTATTATTGATATTGGTGCCTTGCACCATATGTCTGAGAATGCTTCTTTGCTTGCAGATCTCGTTAATATAGAGCATGTGTCCGTGATTTTTCCAGACGGCACGGTCTCTCGTGCAATAAAATCCGGGACTTTATTCTTAAACTCTGATTATGCTTTGTCCAATATGCTCTTTGTACCGGATTTCACTTGCACACTAATCTCGGTTTCAAAGTTTCTTAAACAGATTGGTTATATCGCTGTTTTTACTAACACATTGTGTTTCCTTCAGGACCGTTTCAAGAGAACGCTGATTGGAGCGGGTGAAGAGCGCGGCGGAGTGTACTACTTTACGGGAATACAAGTTGCACGGGTTAACAAGGCTGTCTCTAGTTTTCCAATGTCAGATGTCTTACACCGTAGATTAGGCCATCCGTCTTCTACTGTTTTGCTTTCACTTTCTGCTTATGATACATCTTCTTATGTCTTTGGGGATATTAAACAATGTAGTGTTTGTTATCGTGCTAAACAAACACGTGAACATTTTCCTATTAGTGACAATAAAACTTTGGAATGTTTTTCACTTTTATATGCGGATGTTTGGGGACTATACCGAGTCACTTCTTCTTGTGGCGCACGCTATTTTATCACTTTAATTGATGACTATTCTCGATCAACCTGGACGTTTCTCATGTCACAAAAATCTGAAGTTTCTTCTATCATCCAAAAATTTTGTGCAATGACGGAGTCACTTCGGTAAATCTATTAAAAATTTCCGTAGTGATAACGGCACATAATTTTTTTGTATGCGCGAGTTCTTTCAGGAACAAGGCATTCTCCACCAAACTTTGTGTGTTGATACGCCGCAACAAAATGGCCGCGTCGAGCGCAAGCATCATCATCTCCAAAACGTTGCTAGAGCATGTTTATTTCAAGGGAATTTACCTACTGCATTCTGGGGTGAAAGCATCTTGACAGCCACCCATCTTATCAACCAAACTCCGACTAAGCTCTTAAAAGGTCAGACCCCTTATGAGCTTCTTTTTGGCTCTCCGCCATCTTACGATCTTCTACGCACTTTCGGTTGTCTTTGTTATGTACATTTACGAGACAAGACTCGTGATAAATTTGCACCTAGGAGCCTTCCTTGCATCTTTGTTGGATATCCACACAATCAAAAAGGTTGGCAACTATATGATTTAGAAACAAAACAATTCTTTGTGAGTCGGGATGTGATATTTCACGAGAACCGATTTTCGTTCACTGAGAATTTAATTACTCGCTCCGCACCGGTTTATCCTCCATTAAATACTAAAGATTATTTTCTTTCGGTCATGTCAGCTCCGTCACCGGAGGTGCCTGTCGCACCTGCCTCACCGTCATCGCCTGCGATGCATTCTCCGGTCTTGGTTCCTATTGTTCCTCCTGATGAATCATCTACTCCAGGTTTACCAAAATTTCTTCGTAAAGGAACTCGGGTCAGACAACCATCAGTCCTCCTTAAAGATTATGTCGCATCTTCAATACACTCTCTGCCAGCTATCACTCCTTGACCGGAGCTCTCCACTCAAGCGTCTTCTTCATCTGGTATGCCATCTTATCCCACTCCTTTTATTGATTCTAATTCCCATGTTTCAGCTGCTCATGTTGCTTTCTCGCCTCAATAATTCACGGCGAGGAACTTGTCTCATACAAAGAGGCCGTTCGCTATCCCCCTTGGTGGGACGCGATGCAGCTTGAGATTAAAGCGTTGGAACATAATCAGACTTGGGACATTACTGATTTACCACCAGGGAAGAAGGCTATTGGTTGTAAATGGGTTTACAAGCTGAAATCCAACTCGGATGGCTCATTATAATGTCATAAAGCTCGTCTAGTGGTCTTGGGTAACCGTCAAAAGGAGGGCACTAATTTTGGTGACACCTTTGCTCCGGTTGCTCGGGTAATCGTCTAGTCGTTAATAGATCTCCTAGATAACTATCCCGAGTGGTCCGTTGAGCTTCAAAACTCGTTACTTGCTAAATAAAAACTATGGTTTATCGATGAGACTATCCCAAAACCCACTGCACCTGTCGAGTTAGCTATGTGGCAAGCAGCTAACTCAATGATTATAGGCTGGATTCGCACATCCATTGATCCCACCATACAAAGCACCGTCACGTTCCTTAGCGATGCCTCAGCTTTATGGGAGAGTCTCAAAAATTGCTTCTCGGTTGGGAATGGTGTGCGCAAGCAGGTGTTAAAAGATAAGATATCGAATTGTCGACAAGACGGACAATCGGTCTTGCACTACTATGGTCGCTTATCAAAACTATGGGAAGAACTCGATAATTATCAAAGTTCTTGCACATGTACTTTTGCTGCTACTGGTGATATCGCAAAAGAACGTGAAGACGATCGCATTCATTAGTTTCTATTTGGCTTCGATATAACTTGGTTCAATTCAATTTGATATACCATCACCAGCGAAGGTCCTCTGCCCTCACTACCACTCGTCTACTCACGTGTAATCTGTGAAGAGCAGAACATCAATAACGCTCAAACTAAAGAATCAATCAAGACAAATGTTATTGGGTTCTCGGTACACACAAATTTATCAGCCTCAGTAGCTGCTATTTCGGGACCAAAGTTTAGAGACAAGACATCTCTGTTTTGCACGCATTATAACCGTAAGGGGCATGACATCTCCGAGTGCTTTCTCCTTCACGGTTATCCCGATTGGTGGCTCGAGCAAAACAAGCAGTCCGGTAATTCTCGTGCATCTGTCAACTCTCATCCTGGTTCGAGAGGAGGCCAATTCTCACATAATTCGAACAGAGGCCGCAGACATGCAAACGCAGCTCATACCTCCTCCGCTCCCGCATCATTTGACTCCGATCAGTTATCTCAGATTCTAGCTCTTCTCTGCATACAACAGCCTTCTTTTTCCATTGAAAAAATGTCTGGTAAAACACATTTTGCTGATGTTATTATTGATATTGGTGCCTTGCACCATATGTCTGAAAATGCTTCTTTGCTTGCAGATCTCGTTAATATAGAGCCTGTGTCCGTGATTTTTCCAGACGGCACGGTCTCTCGTGCAATACAATCCGGGACTTTATTCTTAAACTCTGATTATGCTTTGTCCAATATGCTCTTTGTACCGGATTTCACTTGCACACTAATCTTGGTTTCAAAGTTTCTTAAACAGATTGGTTATATCGCTGTTTTTACTAACATATTGTGTTTCCTTCAGGAACGTTTCAAGAGAACGCTGATTGGAGCGGGTGAAGAGCGCGGCGGAGTGTACTACTTTACGGGAATACAAGTTGCATGGGTTAACAAGGCTGTCTCTAGTTTTCCAATGTCAGATGTCTTACACCGTAGATTAGGCCATCCGTCTTCTACTGTTTTGCTTTCACTTTCTGCTTATGATACATCTTCTTATGTCTTTGGGGATATTAAACAATGTAGTGTTTGTTATCGTGCTAAACAAACATGTGAACATTTTCTTATTAGTGACAATAAAACTTTGGAATGTTTTTCACTTTTACATGCGGATGTTTGGGGACCATACCGAGTCACTTCTTCTAGTGGCGCATGCTATTTTCTCACTTTAGTTGATGACTATTCTCGATCAACCTGGACGTTTCTCATGTCATAAAACTCTGAAGTTTCTTCTATCATCCAAAAATTTTGTGCAATGACGGAGCGTCAATTCGGTAAATCTATAAAAAAAATCCGTAGTGACAACGACACAAAATTTGTTTGTATGCACGAGTTCTTTCAGGAACAAGGCATTCTCCATCAAACTTCGTGTGTTGATACGCCGCAACAAAATGGCCGCGTCGAGCGCAAGCATCGTCATCTCCTAAACGTTGCTAGAGCATGTTTATTTCAAGGCAATTTACCTACTGCATTCTGGGGTGAAAGCATCTTGACAGCCACCCATCTTATCAACCGAACTCCGACTAAGCTCTTAAAAGTTCGGACCCCTTATGAGCTTCGTTTTGGCTCTCCGCCATCTTACGATCTTCTACGCACTTTCAGTTGTCTTTGTTACGTACATTTACGAGACACGACACGTGATAAATTTGCACCTAGGAGCCGTCCTTGCGTCTTTGTTGGATATCAACACAATCAAAAAGGTTGGCGACTATATGATTTAGAAACAAAGCAATTCTTTGTGAGTCAGGATGTGATATTTCACAAGAAACAAAGTATTTCCAAGATTCTAAGAGATCTTGTTTACCTTATTCTATCTCTATATATACATGTATGCTACGATGAATACAAACAACAGTTTATACCTACAACATTACAATTACTAAAAAGTCGATGTTCTGTCCAAGATGTTTTAGCTAGTAAGTTCTCCTTCCGATTACAATGATGTCTCCGATGTAGCAACTGAAAATTTAAATAAGAATTCCTTATTGTGGCAAGTTTACGTAGCTCTGTTGCACATGTTGCCCAAGCGGAAGGTGAGAGCACCATTTCTTGAAGCTCCCTAGAATCAGTTATGAACATCGCACAATATCTTTGCCTTCGAAGTAAACCTCCCATTGCCCACAATAAACACTACAAATATGTATGAAGTAAACATCATCTTATGCCCCGCATGCCCATGATGTTTGTGGTTCCATATTGTAGTTCTAAAACTCATCCCAGACCGCCTGTTGATGCGTCTTGCTTCCATGTTTCATCAATAAAGCAAGTCAATGGCAGGCCCTACCCACATAGGAGGCAACTTAAGCGATAAATTAGGGTCCCTAATTATATGGGAACACATTTTTGTCTTAGGTATATACTTGTTTATATTAAATTATAAAATTGTTGGGATTTTCTTAATTTTAGTATTTATGGGATTTTTTTTAATAATGAGTGAGGCTCGTTTTGATTCACCAATTGAATGGGTTTTTTGCATACTTTTAAAAATATAAAGAACATGCTTTGAAGAAGCAAAGGCTAAGCCTAGAAAAATTGCAGCTGGTATGGAGATTGAAGCCGAATTTCCAGTTAATAAAAAACGTATTATTAAGAGAAAGAAGCACTACAATGATGCCATCGAGGTAGCTAAAGAAGACATTTTACTATCACCAGAGGAGAACCTTAGAATTTGTTACTTCCACATAATAATGGATCAAGTTTTAGTTTCTATTGAGTCAAGGTTTGAACAATTCCAAAGGTACAAGCACAATTTTGGATTCTTGTTTGATTTAAAGAAACTAACATCATCAAGTGATGATATTTTGAGAGCATCATGTGTGAATTTGGAGGCTTCTTTGAGTAATGATATGCATTTTGACATAGTTACTGAAGATTTGTATTTGGAAATTAAAATTCTTTTAGAAGGAATACCAGAGGAAGTTCGAAAACCTATTGAAGTGTTTGAGCTTTTGAGAAATATGAAGAGATGTTATCCAAATACAGAAATCGCTTATCGTATTTTGTTGACATATCTGGTATTAGTCGCCACAACGGAAAGAATTTTTTCGAAGTTGAAGTTGATCGAGAACTATTTGCGATCAACCGTGTCACAAGAGAGATTGAACGGACTCGCTATGTTATCAACTGAGACATTTATGGTTCAACAATTCGATTATGTGAGCTTAATGAATGATTTTTCAGGAAAAAATGTAAAAAGAGCTATATTTCATTAGTAAAAAAAATTTGTTGATTTTTTAAAAAAGCCTATTTTGTAATTCGAACACTTTATGATATAAGATCCATTGGAAGTTGGATCTCAAGAGCTTGACAATGACTCGAAGAAAGGAACTTGGGTTACACCTTCTTGTTATTCAACGCAAACTAGATTCAAGTAGCTGTCCTAGGGGAGCTTTCTACTTAAATATAGAACCCGGGGAGTGAAGAGACGCCACTAAGTTGATGGAATAACTTAGATAAGTCACGAAGATGCTGAAACTTCAAGGAGAATATGCACAAGAAAGTTAGAGCAAAAGAAGTAGGCGACGAATACTTTTAAGATAACTCTATTTTTTATTGATAATAGGTTGAAAGTACAAAGATCTCAAAAGAGCTCATAAACTATGCTTTATAGGGAAAATAAAAATAACAGAGCGTTTAAACTAAAACAACATAAGAAATAAAAACATGACATTTAATTAAAAAATAGCCTAAAAATGACTAAGTCTTGCAACACATGAAACAAATAGCTCATTAGTCTAATCATAAGGAATTAACTCACCTTGAATGATGCTTAGAATGTTGAGAGTCTTCCTAGTGTTGAACAAAGGCCATTCCATTGAGAAGAATTATGCTTTAGCTTCTTTGGCTTCAAGCTATTCTTCTTGGTCTTCTTGTTTGATGAACAATGCTTGTACAGTTTGGTTGAACTTCTCATTGAGCTTTTTGGTTTTTGATCTTGTTCTTGGAGGAATATACATGGTTGGGACTTGCTTTACTTGGTGCATTCAGGTTCATATCCTCATCACTTTATGCTTTTTATATTATTCATATATTTATGATTTTGGATTATATATAAAAACGTAATATAAAATCTGGGTGGGGTATCCATAAACGTTGGATCGATACTGATCATTGGATAGTTATGTGAACCATATGAAGTAATATCATGTACTTGTGTAGATGACACATCTAACACCTGAAACCATGAACCTCCCAACATGCCAATTTCGAAATTGCCATTGGATCCCATCTTTGAAAACCATGTCATTTATAGCATTCTATAGATACTATGGTCGAAGGGTAAAACTCTAAGTCGTATATTTTCATAAATTAAACAAGAATATTAAATGTTAACGAAAAAAGTTCACTCAAAGATCATTGGTGAAATTGTCATTAACCAATAACCACACTCAACATGCATTTGGAATACAAAATGCACTTAAGTGTAAATATTTTTAAACTCTATATAACATATGCATTGCGTGTATTTGCATATTAAAAAAAAAAAAAAATGTTGACCAAAATGTCACTCTCTATCCCGCCAAAAATATTTCTTCCACCGCCAACTTCTCCACCTATTCATCATCACCAAGCTCCGGCACCACTTGCGCCGCCACGTGCCGCCATATCAATAACCATACCAGAAACCGGTTTAGGACGTACCGAAACGATCAACGACGAGTCAACATCTTCAGCTTTTCGTGACTACCAATCTTTATTCGTATCACAGCGTTCCGAGACACTCGAACCGGTTTTAATTAAACCAATCGAAGGTTCAATACCGGTTGATTTCCCTTCCGGTACATATTATTTAGCCGGTCCAGGACTTTTCACGGATGATCACGGGTCAACGGTTCATCCACTTGACGGTCACGGTTATCTCCGAGCGTTTCATATAGACGGTAACAAACGGAACGCAACGTTTGCGGCTAAATACGTTAAAACGGAAGCTAAAGAAGAAGAGCATGATCCAGTGACTGACACGTGGCGGTTTACTCATAGAGGTCCGTTTTCGGTTTTAAAAGGTGGGAAGAAATTTGGAAACATGAAAGTAATGAAAAACGTTGCGAATACTAGCGTTTTGAAATGGTCAGGGCGGTTGCTTTGTTTATGGGAAGGTGGTGAACCGTATGAGATTGAATCTGGATCGTTGGATACAGTCGGAAGATTTAATGTCAAGATCAACGGCTGTGATGATGAAGATTCCGACAAAGATTGTCATGGTCATGATATATGGGACACAGCAGCAGATTTGTTGAAACCCATACTTCAAGGTAATGTTTTAATTAAAGTTAAAATTAAAAGTATTAATTGTAGTCCATTATTCAGACAGACATATGATAATTAAAATTAATTATGTTTATTCAGGTGTATTTAAAATGCCACCAAAACGGTTCTTGTCGCATTATAAAATTGATGGTCGAAGAAATAGACTTTTAACAGTGACTTGCAACGCAGAAGACATGCTTTTACCTCGTAGCAACTTCACATTTTGTGGTAAAATATCTACTCCCTCCGATTTTTAAAACGATTTTTAAACGAATGTTATTTTACATTGTTTCACATGAAATTATAAACCTAAATTTTTTTTTATTAACATTACATTAAATATTATAAATCAACCAATAAAAGAGACTTTAATTATTTTATTGGTAAAAAAAATCGAATTTATTTAATTTATGCTTAGAAAACCTAAAAAGACACTTTTATTATAACCAAAAAAATAATTAAAGCTAAAACGCAAATCTTTGAAAATTAGAGAGAGTATAAGTTTTCATATAAATAATTATGAATTTTTTTCCTTATTATTATTATTCTAATGGAAAACTATTAATTTACAGAGTATGACTCGGAATTCAAGTTGATACAAACTAAAGAGTTCAAGATTGATGATCATATGATGATTCATGATTGGGCCTTCACAGATACTCACTACATATTATTTGCAAACCGAGTCAAACTCGACCCAATTGGTATTACTTTCGTTACAAGTCATTTACACAAAGAATCATTACTTGCGTATCAAGTTATCTGAAATGTTTGTTTTCCTAGGTTCCATGGCAGCGATGTGTGGGATTTCACCGATGGTATCAGCCTTATCGTTGAACCCAAGTAACCAAAGCTCACCGATTTATCTTCTCCCAAGATTTTCAGAGAAATCTATTGGAAGTAGAGATTGGAGAGACCCTATTGAAGTGTCTTCTCAGTTATGGCTTGTTCACACTGGAAATGCTTATGAGATTAGAGAAGATAATGGAGATTTTAAGATCGAGATTCAAGCTTCTGCTTGCTCTTATCGTTGGTTCGATTTCCAAAAAATGTTTGGTAAGTTACAAAATAAAGACCTCTCACATTCAATTGTTCATAATAGCAATTAACTAAATGATTTATATAACATTATATTTTAAAATCCGACTTAGAATATTCATTGAACAATAAAATATTTCAAATTTTTGTAATAAAATGACTTTAGGTTTATAAATCAGTAACACTCTATATTTAAAATAAAAAATAAAAATCAACTACTCTCTCTTTTTCGTTTTCACGGTCTTTTAAAAGCTTTGTTTTTGTTTCAAATTAACTCGTCATTTTAAGATTTTGATAAAAAATTAAATACGTTTGACTTTTCTAACCAATAGAATAATTGCAATAATTTTTTTTATTTAGTTGGTTTAGAATACTTATTGTTGATTTTATGAAAATTATAAATTTATTAATTTGTTTGAAGACAATTTCAAAAACAATTATTTTGAAACGGAGGAATATTAAATAACACTATATTTCACAATTCTATTTTTTTGTTCACAAAATATATAGTTTTTAATCACTTTTTTTCTGGATAAAATATATAGTTTTTAATAATTGTTTTTGTTAATTACACTTATTACAGGATACGATTGGCAAAGCAACAAATTAGATCCTTCTGTTATGAATCTCAACCTAGGCGACAAGAAACTACTCCCTCATCTAGTTAAAGTATCTATGACATTGGACTCGATCGGAAACTGCAAGAGTTGTGACGTAAAGCCTTTAAATGATTGGAAAAAGCCATCAGATTTTCCAATTATAAACTCATCTTGGTCCGGTAAAAAGAACAGGTACATGTATTGTGCAGCTTCTTCGGGAACACGACGTGAACTTCCTCATTTCCCATTTGACATGGTCGTGAAGTTTGATCTAGACTCAAATCTCGTACGAACATGGTCTACTGGAGCTAGAAGATTTGTTGGTGAACCCATGTTTGTCCCTAGATCATCAAACTCCAACAAAGAAGGAGAAGAGGACGATGGTTACATTATCGTAGTCGAGGTACGTAGATAGTTTGCATATATATACACTATAAGAATAAGAATAAGTTATGGTTTCGACCACCCAAGCCGGCTACAAGAAAACAAAATGAAATATTTGCTTAAAGTTCTCGTATTTTATAGGTCCTTAAATTTTGTAGTTCTATATATATAAAAATTATGGCGAGGAAAACGAATAGATGAAATATTAATTCTAATTATGTTAATTTTGTTTCAAACCTCTAAAATTTTATGGCTGAATCTTTGCTACCACCACATTAGTTGAAAACATTATTTTTTATTCATTTTGTACAAATGTTAAGTATTTATAGAACTCTATAGATAAAATACTCGTAGTGACAGATTTTTTAATCAGAAATGTTTGATTAATTTCCTACTATTTAAATATTTATGATTTACTTCTGATTATTTTTCCAAATGTTTTTTATAAAAAAAATTGATTATTTTCTGACTATATTAACAAAATAAATTGAATTTATTTTCGACTACTTAATTATTTTTTGCTTCTTCTCAAATAAAAATAATATTGTATACAAATATAATATAATGTCTAATGTTATTTATAGTATGCGGTTGGTGTGGAGAGATGTTACCTTGTGATATTGGATGCTAAGAAGATAGGTGAATCTGATGCGGTTGTGACGAAATTAGCGGTTCCGAGGAATTTGACGTTTCCGATGGGTTTTCACGGTTTATGGGCAAGTGATAAGTGATTGTTTTTGTTGATATGTTAGACTAAAAATTATACAAGTAAAACTTTAGCAAATTTATAATTTTTTTTTCTTGTTACAGTTATTCTTGTACCAAAATGTAAACAAAAGAAGTGTATAGTGAAAAGCTTACAATAGGTTTTTGTGTACAGTAGTTGTGTGATACCTTGTATTTGCTTGTAAACAAAAGAAATATATAGTGCAAAAGCTTCACCTTTTACATTCCTAATTGTATTAAAAAAATAATTAACTTTTTATTTAGATAATTTTTTGTTACTCCATCTGCTTCAAAATAATTGTAATTATAGAAAAACACACACAAATTAAAAAAAACGACAAATTTCTATATAATTATTTGACTTAGATAAAAACATCATTAATTAAAACAAATTCACTCAATAGCAAAAAATCTCTAGAATATACATATCTTATTATATAAAGCTAAATGTATCAAAATTATAACTCACCAGATTTTGACACGTGCCATACTAAACTTAATATTTGACTTAGATTTTGACACGTGTCAAATGTATCAAAATTATAACTCACCAGATTTTGACACGTGTCATACTAAACTTAATATTTGACTTAGATTTTGACACGTGTCAAATGTGCTTAGGAAATATAGCATGAAAATTTAAAGTAAACATATGACAAAAAAGGAAAATATAAAATTAACACATAATTAATAAATTTTTGAAAATAAAAATCACATAAAAATGACAAAAAATTATAAACTAAAAATACAAAATTATCATGTCATTACTAAATTTTCAAAAATAAAAAGCACATAAAAAGGGTAAAAAATTATAAACGAAAAATATAAAATTAACATATTATTACTAAATTTTATAAACTAAAAATAAACAAATACAAATTTATATTTTAATGAAATACATCATAAAAAGATGCACGTAAAAAAAAGAAAATTTTTCAAAATGATACACGTACCAATATGTATTAGCAAATTTATATTTTTTAAAAATATATCACACAAAAAATGCACATATAAAAAGAGGAAAGTTCAAAATGATACACGCACCAATATGTATTAAGATTTAACTATATTAGAATTTAATAAAAAAAAAAAGAATTACTTATATATATTACAAGTTAGTTAAAATAAGGAAGCACATAAAAAATTTAATAAAAAAAGGAAACACATAAGTAAAAAGGAAAAAGAAAAAATATACATATACATTAGATTAATTTTTACATCGTCAAGTTAACTTTTACATTTAAAAAGAAAAAGAAAGTTCCAATTTAAAATTGAAAAGGTTTCCATTTAAAAATTACAAAGCTGCATATATAAACATACACATACTTTTTTAGTGGAATTTTAAATTTATATATCAAAAGAAACAAAAATATTTACAGAAGGAAATAAAGTTTTTAGAAAAGACGGTGAAAAGAAAAGCTTGTTGTGGGGTGGTATGAGGCTGCCTCGTTAAAGTCTGTCTCTAGAAAACCCAGTGGGATAAAACTAGAGGCAGAAAAAAGAGTACAGTCCTCAAACCCTATAGAAAAGAAACGGAAAAATAGCGCAAATAATATAACAGTCAAAAGACACTTGTCCATCGCTGAGCTAGAGTGGAAAGCTTTGAATCTGGACCATAGTTGAGACTCTGAATTCGATCTCTGACAAGATGTGTGATTGCGGTATGCAATTGAGCTGGTGATCGGGTTGGGGAGTTATGTAACCTGCTGTATCGTTCCCTCCAAAGATGGTAGACTAACGTTTGGAAAAGCATCCTCACCATGGTCCTAGCAACGTAAGAGAGAGAACTATGGCGTAACGATGTGAGCGTCAAATGCCAATCCAGATTAGTGAGCCTAGAAATCAGGGGCTTGACTAGAGGCTCCCAGACGGTGTATGAGTAGGGGCAGGCAAAGAATAGGTGATCTCTTGTCTCATCGGGTTCGCCACAAAGAATACAAGGTTGCTGCTGACCCCATATTCTCATCCGAGCACTTGTAGTTAACTTGTCAATCACAACAAGCCAAGTGATGAAAGCATAGCGAGGAATAGACTGTGGGAACCATATCGAAGAAAACCAATCTTTCCTTGGAACCTGAGTTCGAATCAAATTCCATGTGGCCTTCGGCGTGAAAACGCTTTTAAATTCATCGTTTTGCTGCCGCCAAAGTGGGGTATCAGATGACAGATGCACTTGAGGGCATGGTAATTGAGCTAGATGATCCCTAACGTCGCGAATATGAGGCACACGTGAATCACGGTTGGCCCATTGGCCTGAGGAGACAGCTTCTGCAACTCTTGCTAGACGAGGGATAACCATTTCTCGGATACCTACATCACCCAAAAGATTATACAATGAACCAAAAGGAGACCAATGATCAAACCAAAATGACATAGATGCGCCGTTAGAGACGTCCATGTGCAGAAAGTGAGAAGTTATTGGGCAAAGCTTCAATAACTTATGCCACATCCATGATCCACGGGTTGTTATAGGGGCATCCCAGAAGGTGGTATTTTGCAGTAGGTATTCTCTAGTCCAATCGCGCCATAAGGATGGTTGACTTGAGTACAAACGCCATATGAGTGCCAAAGCGTTAACCATAGAGGTATCCTCGAGTCGTCGAATCCCAAGACCTCCCTCTTCCTTTGGCCTACATACATCATCCCAGCATACCTTGGACATTGTGTGATTAGTAGCAGTACCAGACCAAAGAAAATTACTACAAAGATTGTTAATCTGAGATAAACAACTTTTTGGCAACCAGAAAATTTACCGTACTGATAATTACTGAGCTGATAAGTTGTAACCTTCCCGCGAAAGAGAGAAGCTTAGAGGATCAAGAAGTGATCCGCGATCTAACCCGATCAATAATTGGGAATAATCGGCAGCGGTAAGAGACTTTATAGTGAGTGGGAGACCCAGGTAACGAACGGGAAGAGTTCCAAGTGGGAGAGCTAATGAGTCTATGAACTGCTTATAAGCTGGCGGCGGAGAACCAGGGTAGAAAATGGAAGATTTCGCTAAATTAACCCGTAAACCAGAGGCTTATCCGAAACGCTCCATGATCTGAAGAATCGCTTTCAAAGAGTCAAGCTTACCATCCTAGAAGATAAGTATGTCATATGTAAAACTAAGGTGAGTTAGTTTAATATATTGACATCGAGGATGATAGCCAATAAGACCAGCTACCGCGGCAATGTTAAGCATATTAGACAAAACATTGTTAGCAAGGACATATAAGTAAGGAGATAATGCGCAGCCTTGTCTAATCCCTCGGCAACTCGGGAAATAACCCGCTGGTTCTCCATTTACCATGATGGAGAAAGTAGCTGTAGATATGCAAATGAAAATCCAATGGATAAACCTGTCCGGGAAGCCCATAACCTGCAAAACTGAGACTAAGAAACCCCAGTTAATGGTATCAAAAGCTTTAGAAATATCAAGTTTGAGAGTGGAACGGGGGGAGAGGCTCGGTTTGTGGTAATCCTTTACGACTTCCATTGCAAGTATAACATTCTCCAAGAGTAAGCGCTTGTGAACAAAGGCACTTTGATTGGTTGTGATAGCCTCTGGGAGGTAGATCTTCAGCCGGTTAACTAGGATTTTTGATATGACCTTGTATATGACATTACAGCATGAGATTGGCCCGTAATCTTTCATTGTTTGAGGGTCATCACCTTTAGGTATTAGAGCCACCAGGGTTGCATGGATACCTGCAAGAAATAAAACCAAACAGAAAGAATGACTGAATCGCAATCACAAAATCATTACCGAGAATGGGCCACACATATTTAAAAAATTTTGTTGTAAAACCATCGGGCCCAGGCGCCTTATTAGAAGGCATAGACAATAGAGTTTCTTGAATCTCCGGAGCCAACACCGGAGCTTCCAGCGCCGTGATTGCATCCTGAGAGCACCAGAATGTAAGGAGTGTAGCCAACTCCTCTCGGGGAATGGCATTAGTTACAACAACAACTTGCATGAAAGACTTGAAATGAGTCACCGCCTCACGCTTAATATCATAGCAGTCCGTTACAAGGACACCCGTGGACAGCCTTAATATTCTAATTGTATTCTTCGCAGCTCAAGCCTTAGCTACACGGTGAAAGAACGCCGTGTTGTGGTCGCCATGCGCTAACCAAGTGATGCAGGATTTTTGCTTGTATAGGTGTTCCTCACAAGATGCTAAAGTATGCCACTCACGAGAAGCTTTTTCCTCTTCACGGAATGAGATCTCGGATGGGTTGATAAGGACCTTGTTTTGGCATTGGATGAGATGATCATAGGCCATGTGAGTCCTTGAATGTAGATCACCAAATGCTGTGGTGTTGAGAGTTCGAAGATGAACTTTGAGAGACTTGAGCTTCAAATACAAGAACCGCAAGGCTACCCGAGAGTGATGAAGAGAGGCGAATGATTCCCAATGTGACCTAAGAATATAAAAAAAAGAAGTCATTAATCCAAAAATTATTAAACTTGAAAGTTTTGCGAAGTGAGGTAGGAAATGATGCGAGATGAATAACACATGGAGTATGGTCAGAGACGCCATTAGCTTCAAAGACCGCATAAGCTTGAGGGAAAGAGGACGACCAAGAATAATAGATCAAAGCTCTATCTAACTTTTTGGCTATGGGATTGTCACTTTGGTGGTTCCACCAAGTGAAGCGTGGTCCCAAGTATTCCAAATCGGTTAAATCGCAGTCATGAAAAAATTCCTGAAATTGGTTCATTCCTATTGTACGGTTCAAAGAGCCCACAATGGAATAATCTGACACAAAAAGGACTTCATTGAAATCCCCTATAACAATCCAATGGAAATTCTGCGAGCCATACGAATGACGACTCCGTCGCAATGAATCCCATAATTACGTACGTTCAACCTAAAATTTGACGCATACACACAAGAGATCAATATTTCTTCACCAGATAAAAGAGTAGCAAGCACAGTAATGAGTTGAGAAGTGATAGTAATAGGGGTGACTACAACTTCCTCTTTCCAACATAGCCAAATACGACCAAGACGATGTAATGAGTAGTTGTGAAGTACACTCCACCCGGGAAGAGCGGATTGAACAACTTTAAGAAAGTTGTGTGACTGCACACGGGTTTCCAAAAGACACCCCAATTGAGGCGAAGAAGAACGAATCCAATTACGGACAATGTCATGTTTCCAAGGCTGATTAAAGCCTCTAGTGTTCCAAGCAAATAAAGCGATTACATGTACTTTGAAAACTAATAAGTGTATTTTTTACTTTTTCTTCTTCTAACTGATATTGAAAAACATATAAATAAGTGATATTATAAAGTTAAATGTCTATCTGTTTCAAAATAATTGTAGTTTTAGAGAATAATGTTTCAAAATAATTGATGTTTTCACTTTCAATGTAAATTTATTGTATTTTTATGTTTTGTGACCCTTTGTATTCGGAAGAATAATTTATTACTGGTCAATTTGTTTTGAAATGCAAGTGTTATCTCAAAAATTTAAAATTAAATGATTTTCTTAATATGTGTATAGAAATTTTAAACTACATATCCTATATATTAAAAGGGAAGAAATTTTTTGAAAAAAAATATTTATTTTGTAACAAATTAGATGTAATGCCATTGGATTTCTATTCAACCTTAAATTTTCATTAAGGTCAATATAGACAAAAATAATTATCTCCTAAAAATATGGAAATTTTATTTAGAATAAAATAAAATAAATTAGATGTGTATATATATATATATATATATA
>OVBE01008276.1:0-17378 GCA_900406425.1 Iberis pinnata
CATTGATCTGTTCTCTGCAGTACTAGTTTAGGATTAAATTCTAGACCTATCATCTGTCTCAAAGAACCTCCAGTCATTTATTGTGATAATGTTGGCGTCACTTACTTATGTGAAAATCCGGTTTTCCACTCTCGCATAAGGCATTTGGCATTGGATTATCATTTTATTCGAAATCATATTACTGCTGGTCAATTACGTGTGGTTCATGTCTCTTCTCGGGATCAGCTTGCCGACGCACTAACGAAGCCTCTCACTCGGACATCATTCACACACCAAGTTAACAAGATTGGTGTTGCTCAAGCACCACCATCTTGATGGGGCATATAAAGGGAAATAAATATATTCAGTATTTATGGTTGATTACGTGATTTACTCATTCAGTAGGAATGTAAAATTTCTGTAAACTTGTATATATACAAGTGTTAATCATATTAATAAAGTATCACATTCTATAACGTGAAGCCCTCGTTGTTGGTTATATAGATGATTTTTTATCACGCTTTATTACTTATTTAAGTACCTAATACAATATGGTCAATATGTAAATCTAGAGAAATACAATGTGGTACAAGGAAATTTGACCGAAAACTAAAGTTAGGAAAAATTTGTGCCTTAGCAGTATTATGTACTACTCTGTTCGAATCTTGAGGAACCCGTTGTAGCTTAAACTCCTTAAATTTTTGACACCAGAAGATACAATTCCGTTTCCAATTTTCCAATTGAACATGCTTAGTATTTGTGGCCAAAATAGTGTGTAATTGTTGACAATCTCCTTCAAATATAACCTTCTGATAGCCTAGAGCCCACACATTTTGTAGATCCATAAGTAAAGCTTGAGCTTCATATTCGATTGGTGAATGAACTGTGATGTTTGTACCTTGTGCTGAGCGACAGTAAACTCCCATGGAATCTTTGAAAACCCATCCTGCATGTGCTTTCGTGTGTGGGTTGAAAAAGGTAGCATCATAGTTGCATTTAATCCAAGTACCCTCTGGTCGTTTCCATTCAGAGTGCTGGTGATGTTGTGTTGATTTTTCGATATTGCCATTTACTGAATACCAGTATGCTGCTTCATTTTTTGCTCGTTGGACTACTTGTGTCCGCTCATGTTTTTGACCTTTAAAAATGAGTGAATTTCTTGATTTTCAAATCTCCTAAAGTAACAATAAAAGAAAATGTTTATCTTTCTGACTACCATTTCGTACACGTAGCCAATTGAATAAATGTCCCAATTTTGTACTGAAACTTGCATCAATGGCCGTAACGTCTATATTGGGTAAGGAGTGTGATTGCCAGATTCTTGAGATTTGAGGACAGAGGAAAAAAGATGATTTAAAGACTGAATTGAACCACATCATGGGAATGATGTTGTATTGAGTAAGTGTCTTCTTCGAAGCTCCTCTTGTGATGCAACTATATTGTTTGATGCTCTCCACAAAAAGTGTTTCACTTTTGGCATTAGATTGAGTCTCCAAATTTGTTTTTGAATTGTTTGAAATTCTGAATCAATTATGACTTCGTTTTGTTGAACTTGCAAATGCTGAGCAAGCTTGTATCGGATTGGACTGAATACTGATCGTTGGAATTGTATGCCCATACAAAACAGTCACATGTTTTAACAAATGGAATTTTCATTGCTTTTATAATTTATGCATCCTCCTCAACAATCCATTCACTGATATGGTCCATCAACCATACATTTGAAGCATTTATAATAGAGTCTACCTGCACATTATGTGTAAAAGAAACCAGTCGAGGCCGTGGTGGTCTTGGTGGGTGTGTGGGGGGAGCCAATTGTCATTCCGTAGATGAACATCATGTCCATTACCAAGTATATAACTCTGTCCATAGATTAGTAATTCACAACCACAAAGCAAAGATGTTGATAAACAATAATTTGCTAACTTTATGTCTAAGAAAATATCTTAAGTCTAATCATATCATTATAGTACTTAAGATATCAATCCAATTTAGAGATGCAATCAATACACTAGTTACTAAGAGAATCATATTTAATTTAAGCCATTAAGATTTGATTAGCTTTGAAACATTAATCATGCAATAAACTAAAAAAATCAACCAAAAGTCTAAGAAAGCAAGGTCAACAAGATTAAATAAATTCAACAAAAGATTAAACTTGGAATTAACAATAAAAAAACTAAGCAAATGGGCAAATGTTATTGATTCGTGTGATTGATCGACTTCCTATGATGTTCAATGCTAACAATTAATGCTAATCTTTGGTCTAGGATTCTCCTAATTATACTGATCTACTCTCATGTCACTAATTATTTTCCTAATCATGCAATTAAAATAATCTCTTGGATAATCACATAATTACGAAACTAACTAACACAATCTTTTGGCTAGGTCTCATTTAGCAAACAATAGTTGGTTGGGGAATATCATCGAACACTTTTCGGGCGCAATTTTCCCTATGATCTAAACTTGAGTGATTAAATCAAATTTAGCCTTAAGAACGCCTATTGAGTGAAGCTCTAAACTATTTAAGTCCTAAACATCATATTCCATCTCCTAATCACTCTAATCTACCTAACCCATTTGCTCAAAAGGAACTACTCACTAATCATTGAGAAAACACAAAATCTAAGGTTAGAGATGTGTTGAATCATGATTAGAAGAAGATTTGATAAGATTAAAAGCAATCAAACAAGAAATTAAACTCATATAAGCATAAGATTCAAAAGGATTACAAAATGTTCTTAGAGAAAATAAAACTTAAAATATAAGGTAAAGCATAGGATATAAATTAGGTTTTAAAAACACTTAAATAGTTGCTCCTAAATGGTCTTGGTTTAACCCAAAATATGTGGGTTAACCCACAAATAGAAATGGGTTAAAGCTTGGTGAACACTTGATTTTTGACTTTTTCATACGAATATCGGCCACAACGCCCGAGATAAGCACTCGGTATCATTTGTTCATGTTTTGTATCAGGCATATGGATCGATACCACTGGTCAATGTGCTCTTATCAGACCATGTGTATCGGGTGAGTTCGTCCGATATGCTTTCTTCTGCGAGACAGCTTGAACAATCTTCAGTACGGGGTCCATAACTCTCTCACCTTTGAAGCTATGATAGCATGCAATAGCTCTTCGGAAAGCTGATTAAAAGGGATACAACTTTGGTGAAAGAGTCTTCTCCTAATTTGCAATGGCAGGTAGGGATAAAAGACACATATTTGGGGCGGATAGTTTGGAGTTTTTAATCTAGCGGACCACAACTTTGCGGCTCATATCTTGCAATTTCCGAGAGCCAAAAGTGATTGATGATTTGTTGTAATTGATTTGTTGTCCCGAAGCAAGCTCGTGTTGAGTAAATACATCTTTTAACGCTAAGGCAGAACTTTTATTCGCATTGCAGAAAAAATAAGGCATCACCCGCAAAAAGTCGGTGGCTTATAGCAGGACTAGCATTACTTATCTTAAACCCGCATAAGTGGTTAGCCGATATTTCCCGATGAATCATATGACTTAGAACTGATGTATAAATATTATACAAACAAGGTGATAAAGGATCACCTTGTCGCAAGCCTCTTTCCGGAGTGAAATAATCTTGTGGAACGCCATTGATTAATGTTGAGAACGAGACCGATCGCACACATAACATTATCTATTGAACCCAATACGGCAAAAAAACCATCCTTAGCATTGCTTCTTCTAAAAAACCCCACTCTAGACGATCATATGCCTTTGAGATATCAGTTTTAACAGCTATATATCCTTTTGAAATACATATGATTAAAATATAGATGATTTTTTAAAATAGGAGATGTTGATAATTATAATAAATTGGATCCTAAAATTGAATGATAATATAACAAAATATTATAGACCAAAATATGATAAATGCATTTAGAACTTTTTAATTTGTTATGGGTGATGGAAAATATAAAAATCTAATACAGAAAAACTATTTTTACTTTTATCAACAACAAAAAAAATTATTTTTACTCATTATTGATCACCTTTACAAAAGAACTTATCAAAATGGTATCACAAGTCACAATCTTCATAAGGGTTGTTTTTTCTTAAGGTTAGCTTCATTATTTATTTATTGTTTTTTTTTCGGTTAAAAGCTTCATTAATTTTACTACAAGAATTATACATATATCCAAAAGTGACTTCAAGTTTTAGGTTTTTTCCATTTTAAAAGAAATCTTAAAACCTAAAATTTAAAGTTTCATTTTTTTATTAGTATTTTAGTCTCTAGAATTTTTAAAATACTCATAAATAATTTATTAACTTATTTTTTTATTATTAGTTGGAGTGTGATATGGTGCTCAACCCATCACTAGCACCTCTATATATATCCTCAGCCATTGAAACAAACGAAGAGCCAAAATCAATTTATTTATATAATATAATATACAAAATAGTAAGATGTTTAATTATTCTTATTTCCAACAATGCAGCTAAAATTCAAAAGAAAGCAAACAACACCAAATTTCAGAAAGACAATAAATAAGCAATCAAATTCTCAAGATTCCTATGTGAAGAACCTCCAAGCTTAATACATTTTTCAGCAGTTTCCTTCATAATCATAATCCTCTTACGAATCTCTTCTCCTTGTGAGCTACTCAATAATATTCTAACAGCATTTTCAATCTCAAATCTCTCAATCTTATTCTCCAAATGCAATCCAATTCTCCAAACATCACTAATATACCTTGCATTAACCCTTTGGTCTCCAAAAGAAGGTTTACAAATCATTGGTTTAGCTTCACATATACTCTCAATTGTTGAGTTCCATCCACAATGTGTTAAGAATCCACCTATTGCTTTATGAGCTAAAACCTCAATTTGAGGTGCCCATTTCACTATTTTACCTTTACCTTGAAGGTTTTCAATAAACCCTTTAGGTAAAATCTCAATCAATTCTGTACCATGGATTAAACCGGGTCTAACCACCCATAGAAAAGGTTTATTACTGTTTCTTAAACCCCAAGCAATCTCCAAGAATTCAGATTTATCTATTGAAGCAATACTTCCAAGACTTGCGTAGATTACAGAACTTGGTTCTTGTTTGTCTAACCAAGAGAGACAAGTCATGTCTTGTGTAAGTAAACTACTTGATGAATCTGAAACTTGTCTGTGAAATGGTCCAATACAAAAGAGTGGAACTGGAAATTCTTTGAGTGATTCATTAAGTTGTTCTGATTCAAGATCTTCAATGGCGTTGAATATGATTCCTGATGATGATTTTAGTGACTTTAGTACACCTTTCTTTAGTTTATCTCCTGATCTTGGATCTTTGGTTTGGAACCATGGAAGATCTTTCATTCTTAGATATGGAAGCTCAGGAACCGGTGAATCACCTTCAGACACTGTGATAGAAAAGGAAGAAAAAGTCACAAAAATGATCAAAACTTAGAGATAGATTTTGATTCTATCTTTTGATTTTGGAACATCCCAACCAAGACAACAAGTTTGATCCAATTTCTTTTTTATGAATTTTATAAAATACCACAAAAATAACCTTGTTACAAAAGTTTATTTCAAAAATATCATTAAAATATATTTTTTTCCCAAACCAATTAAAAAATAATTTTTGAGTTTGGGTCACAAATTGGAACTTTTGATATTTTTTTTGAAAGATTTAGAGTTTAGTTTTGGATATTAATGGTTTAAAATTAAAATTTGAGAGTTATTTAAAATTTTTGGTATTTTTGGAAGGAAAAAACACATTTTTAAATGTGATATTTTTAGATCAAGTAAAAGTGTATGGTACGTTTAAAAAATTAAGAAACTAGTATTTATGAGAATCATTAATAAATGACTTCCACACACTGGTGGATTCGATCTCTAGTGTGCTTGTAGAAAAAATGATAAATAAACCACTAAATTAATAATAAAATTAGAATCTTCTAAAAAATTTGCATTAATATAACAAATCAATATATATATATATATATACAGAGGAGTTATTCTAGTAAGATATGATATGATATTAAATCTGATCATTATCTCTAAGATATGCGACTATATTCTAATAAATATATACACAAAAATTGTGAAAAAAAATATAAGACATTTTCAAAAATAGCACAAAGACTAGGTTTATTCTATAAATATTACATACTCCCAAAAATTTTAAAAATATCACAAAATTGAAATAACTTTAAAAATTATAATTTAAATCTTGAAAACCCAAAAACCACTCTACTCCCTTCAAAATTAAACTCTAAACTCTATTTAGTAAACCAAAACTCAAAAATTTAAATTCTAAACCTTTAAAATTTATTTTTAATGTTTGTGGTATTTTTAAAACTTCTGGGAGTGTGTGGTATTTCTGAAATTTAAATTTATTTTGATGGTATTTTAAGGAATTCCTATATATATACATATGTATATATATAGAAAATATTATATAGAAAATCAATTTTAAAACCGAAAAGATGTCTAAGCTACTCTAAATATGAGAATGAGCCTTGAAGTGAACATACCTTGCAAAGAAAGATACCCTTTTTCTCGACAAACATGAAACTTTGAGAAAGCCACAAAAGCTGAGAGATTAACAGTCCTTAGTACAATCCTCGGTATACCAAACTTCTCAGTTAACCCATCAGTAAAATACCAAAGAGCATCTACAATCACACAACTTGCATTTGGTTCTTTTGACAAAAGTTTCTTTAAACACTCACCAAAAGGAACTACACACTTGGAATTAATATCATGTAGAAACTCAATTACATCAGGATTATAAGCTTCAGATTCAGACAAAGCATCATTTATAGAAACAAAAGTGAAATGAGGGAACTTAGAAGAGTTTGGAGAGTTAAACTCAGTGTGAATCACAATGATTGAAAAGCCTCTTTTGAAAAAGATGTTAGCAAGTTGAAACATTGGATTTAAGTGACCTTGTAATGGAAATGTAAAGAGAAAGATTACTGGTTTTGTTTCTTTAATCTCCATTTTTGTTTTTCTTTGTTTGATATATTTTTGTTCAGAGAGGTTTAGTTATTATTATAGACGTGCAAAGAACTACTATTACGAAAGCTATTACGTCAGAGAAGATACGTCATATATGCTGATTCGATCGAATATTTTATATTTTTGTTAAAAGAATGACCAAATGCATGTGGTATTATCAAATTTTATTAAACAAATCTTAGTAACTAAAGTTCAACGTCATGTGAAGGTGTTTTTTTTCTTTTGTCATATCTAAGTACATGCCGTCTTGTTAGGACAAATTTCAAAAAAGGAGAAATACACTCAAAAGTGTAAGTAACGGTTCGAAATTAAATGAAAATAATAATAATAAATGTAGCTATTATTGGATCATATGCTTCTTCTTGATGATATGAAAGTGTTCAATTTGATATGTTTTATATTAGAAAATATACATATAGAGATTGTGTTGTAAGTTGTAACCCAATTTTGTTCACTTTAATACAACTTTTTATTGGTTTTTGGATAAAATCTATTTTAAGTCTAGGGGATTTGCAATATACAAATTTACTTTGGTTTTTTTCATCAGGATCGAGACATTTCAATAGAGATGAGATTTATTATCTAATATCCGATATGGGACTCGCTTCAAATATCCAATTATCCAAAACACACAAAACTAGAAGAATTTGAATCTAGATTTGGACAATAAAAATATAAAGGTCCAAATTCAAAATTGTATATGAGATATATTTAATATATATATATATATATATATGTATATATATATATATATATATTTAAATATAAATACTTAAATATTTTGATTTATTTATTTTCATAATATATAAAATGCTATTTATTTATAAACAATTATTTAAAAATGAATTTATAATTAATTATATATAATTAAAAAATAAGTTTTCTATTTTAAAGAAGAAAAATGGATCCTCATTCGGATAATCGGATCCATATATCCACAGACATATTAATTTTTTTAAAGATATCCAAAATCCGGATATCTGTGATCCCAAATTCGAATCCAAATAGTATTCTTACAGATCCAGTGAATTTAAATCCAGATATCCTGAAATTCATCGGATATCCGAATGTCCCACCTTTACATTTCAATCCATAACCAATTAATATAATGTACGAAAACATAACTATGTTAAATCGATTTTTTATAAAAAAATAGTATAGAGATAGAACTTTAATTATTTAACCAAATTACGTCTCCCATACTTGATTTTATATGTTCCAAATTTTAATAGTTTTTTTTGGGTAGTGTAGAACTAGAATAATTTAATAATTTTGGCTCATTTATACTTATCGATCACTAACTAAGATGACTTTAGTTTTACCCTAAACAATCTCGCATTCTAGTTTTCTTTTTGTAAAATTTTGATCTTGTATTTTTAGTTATGGTTTTAAAAACTGAACTATGTAAATCAATATTTCGATTCACAATCTGTTGCTTAGTTACGATAGTCATCCCAAAACACGAATTCGACTTGGCGTCCGAAGATAAGTTTGTTACTTAACACTAATATACAATTGTATCCAGTGTGAGTTCGAATCGAAATTGATGAACGAATGCAAAATGGTTTTTTCGATCGAAAAGAAAAAGTCAATGTTACAAACATGAGATGACAAAGCAGTGACTCTTCTTACAATAACTCCAAAAGTGATTGACTTAAGATTTGGCTTATATTAATTTGTGGACACAACTTGGTTTTTATTATAAGTAAATAAGCTTCTACTAAATTTGGATTATCCGGCTAACATTTTTTAAATGGTTACAACTTACATGCGTGATGCGTCCACAATGGGTTTATTTGAAAGACCAAATAGAAGCATCAAAGTTGGCAAACGGTCGATTTATATAACCATCACGTCTAATTTGGATCCAAACTCGTGCATGTTTTCAAATTTAAGAAAAAAAATATAGCTGTTAGAATTCAATTAACAAAGTGGTTTTTGACAAAATTATAGTAAATTTGAATGAAAATTTAGACAGTTAATTAAACTGAAATAGGTAGAAAGACTAGTAAGCTCAGTTAGGTGAGTAGCTAAGCGAGCTAAACTAACTGGAAAGACTAGCTATCTCAGCTAGATAAGTAAAATGGTAGCTCAACCAAGCTCAATGATATGAATGAGTACTAACCTAGTTGGGTGGATTAGTCAGCTAACACTCAAGTTTAGTGAATTAAGAAGTGAAGTAGCTTACATGTGAAAGGTCACCGAGCGAACAGTTGCAACCGTTGGCCGAATGGGCACCAATTGAAAAGGTGCAATGAAGGGGTGTGTCTTTTCACCAAATGTCACATTTTTTCATGTGAAAATGTGCTTTGACCAAAAGTCACATCTTTTTACATGATGCCTCTTCGTCTACTATAAATATCCTTCTCCACCATTCATTTTTCTCATCCAGTTTTTCACATCTCAACATCAGAAAAATAGAGGTTTTCGATATTGCGCAAAAAAATAAATAAAATACAATTCTAACAAATACTTGTTCCCTGTCTCGAGAGAATTCTTAGAATACTAAGTCCGATCAGATTTTCTTAAGAGTAAAGCTTAACAAAGATATCAACGGTTGTATCTTGGGAATTGAATCGCGGTAAGCCGTCTTACTACGGGTGATTCAAAGAATTAAGAAAAGAGTTTCTACTCGACTCCGTGTGTTACTTAATTCTTAACGATTATAAAATCGGTTTTAGCTCGGTCCGGTTTAAGGTCCCTACGATCTTAATTCTTTAAATATGTTTTTTGCTACCGCTTTAAATTAGATTCGAGTTTTAACGATTTCTAGAACGCTTTTTCTCCAGTTTGCGATTTGTTTAAATGTTTTCCCGATAGTCCTACTAATAGTTTCTGGTTTTTGTTTTATAGATGACAACCGAGAATACTAATAATGTCCATACTGATGGGAAAATTGATGGGTCTGGCAATACGGCCCAGACTTTGGTTCCAAAAGATGCCTTTATCCCTTTGTCAGAATGTCTCAACTGCCTTCAGCAATGGCACAAGGCCTATTGCATGAGAAATTCGACGGGACAAATTTCAAAAATGTGGCAAAACAAAATGCTCTTCTACATGAGCAATTTGAACGCTGAATCCACCGATCGTTCCTTTTGGAAACAGTGATACCTATGTACAAGCTGTTGTTGTTGCTTGGAAGCATCATGACTTCGTCTGTCGAGGTTGGATCTTAGGCCACCTCATTGATCCACTGTACAAAGTATACAGTCAGGAGGCACACACTTCTAGGGAGCTCTAGCTTGCCTTAGAAAAGAAGTACAAATCTGACGATGTTGGTTGTCAGAATTTTTTCGTCGCGGAGTTTCTAGACTTCAAGATGGTGGACTTAAAACCCATCATGGAACAAGTCGATGCATTGAGTCTCATCTGTCATGATATTGCAACCGAAGGGATGATGATCGATGAAATTTTCATGGTCAATTGCTTCATTGAGAAGCTCCCCCCCCCCCCCANTCAAGGACTATTTGAAGCATAAGAAGAAATCGATGTCGCTTTCCAATTTCATCATGCGACTTCGGATGGAAGAGCGAAACCTTACAAACTTCGTTACTTCAGAGCAACATATGGTAAATGTGGCTGAAGTCAAAAGAAAGGGAAAAGGGAAACAAACGTTTCACCAAAATTCCCTTAAACCAACTTCCTCAACAAACTTCAAGAATCATGGAAAAAATAAGAAGTTCAAAGGAAAGTGCAACAACTGTGGAAAGCAAGGAAACAAAGAAGATGTGTGTCGAAGTGCTGCTAAGACCAAGGACAAAACTCAAGCCTACCTTACTGAGGAATACATGTGCGCGATGGCCTCTAAAGTCGACATGGTTGACGATAACTCAAAAGAATAGTGGTATGACACTAGAGAAACCACCCACGTCTTCGCTAATAAGTCTATGTTCACAACTTATCAGAATAACAAGTCTGAGGAACATTGTTCATGGGAAACATAGCTCACTCAAAGATTCAAGGTCGCAGCAAAGTAATTTTGAAGCTGATTTTAGGACGTGAGCTCACACTCAACAACATGAAGCATGTGCCGGACATGAGCAAGAATCTGGTCTCTGTTGAGAAATGTCGGATTCGGAACAAGCTTTGAAGTTGACAAGCTAGTTTTAAGGAAGAATGAGATGTATTTGGGAAAGGGATTTGTAAAAGGAGGACTTGTCAAAATGTGTGTAATGACAGTCTTTCGTCTTGATAAGCTTGACATTGTTAATGTCGTAATTGATGACAATAAAATTAATGAAAAATTTGTTGCTTATTTGGTTGAGTATTTCAATATTTGGCATGAAAGATTAGGACAAGTGAATTATAAACCTATGCAAAAATTAATAAGTATGAACTTAATTACCAAACTCACAAAAACTCCATCTCCTAAAATTCAAAGAACTGCCGAACCTTTGAGTTTAATACATACAGATTTATGTGATCTAAAATATATACAAACTCGAAGCGATAAAAAGTATTTTGTGACACTAATAGATGATAGCACAAGATATTGTTACATATACTTGTTACATAGAAAGGACGAAGTCTTGTCAAAATTCAAAGAATATAAACTAGAAGTTGAAAATCAACTTGATAAAACTATTAAAGTAGTGATAAGTGATATAGGAGGCGAGTATGATGTTCCATTTAATGATATCAGCAAAGAACATGGGATCATAAATCAAACTATCGCTCATTATTCCCCTGAATCTAACGGGATTGCAGAACGAAAAAAACCGCACTCTCAAAGAAATGATGAATACAATGTTTCAAAAATCTGGGGTTTTCCTGTAACACCCCCGAACCGGCCTAGGACTAAAGAACGTCTCTAGACGGTCCGAGAGCACTACTTTGATGCTCGTAGCTGGCCGGCTAGGATTCCGGGAGGAGTCTGTTCACCTTGGCTGTCCAGCCGCAAACATCGTTCTGCTCAATTTTGGCCCTTGGCTTTTCAACCCGTTCCAAGATCGTGCGTTGTGTTAGACTGGCCTAAGCTAATATCAGTTGAGACCCAAATATTCAGAAAATGATTTTTTATTAAATTTCAAAAGTTACAAACGAAGAAATAGTTCCAGCTGGAAACCTAATGATCAACACGATTTCTAATAAAAGACATACTTATTTTACAAAAGTCAGGAAGACTATACCAGCAACCTAAGCTCCTTCCCCTTATGTGGTTTCCCTCTATTGGTTACATGCAAAACATAAGGTTTAGTGAGCAACTAATTTGCTCAGTGAGTCTAGGTTCCCCTAACATGAATAATAAATCCAAACCCAACCCAAAATAACAATCAACATACATCAAATGCCATGCATGCAAACATAAAATAAACGTGATACCACAACCATTATCTTCACATCATCTTTTCACACCACCCCCTTTCCTCACATCATTCTCCTCACCACCACCACCATCACTTAACACCCTCAATTGGTCATCCACCTCGTCTATAACCCGAGTCACACAGACTCTCCTAAGGTTCAATAGACCGCATCGTCATGCCTAAAGGGATTACGATGACCGACCACACATTCACACACACTCATTCATTCATCTCTTACCTTTAGAACCACGGCCCTTCAACCACCACCGTGTTCTAACAAGTAACCATGGATATCAACCATGTCCAACCCAATTCCACGGTTCTTCTACTTTCACTGTGTGGCCCTTCCTCCATCACCAGGGTTGCCTTGTATCATATACAATATTTTAAGGTTCCACTTATAATTAGGAAATATGTTGATTATGATCTACACCCAAGGTGATGTACCCAGCCACATCTCCGCCACACAGGCAGAGCAGGTACAACCCTATCAGGCCCCAACAGTCTCCTCCATGGTGCCAATCACTGCATCGTTATGCATGACTCGGACGGTAGCTAACCGTCCCAGGAAACTGGAGATCAGACATCAACTGCCACTATCGGTTATAAAATATAAACACATTACATTCCACTAACCGAATCTCAGCGTGTAAGTAGCTTATGCCACTCGACCAGTTACGTGTGCATTCTCTCGCAACATCACTAACCGGATCTGAGGGCATAACACTCTTACACCTGGCTCCGTATTATATTATTAGTGTTTTTAATAATTAATAACATCAATACAAAAATGTACCTGCATAAACAACAATCCACACCACGTCTACCATGCACTACTATCTCTAGTATGCAACACTGTCACAATCCCTACCATGCAATACTCATGCATAAACAATAACCAATGCAATACCTAACATGCATCTCTATCACATGCATAATAAATAATCAACACCATGCCTAACATGCATTACTAACATATGTATATTCAATAATCATCTAGTACTTAACATGCATCTCTAGCATGCATAATTCAGTCTTATACTAATCCAATCAAGAAATCAATCAATCAAATAATAAATCAAGTAACCAATCAAGCATTATAACAGCTAAATATTCAACTAACCCATTACTCCTAATAACCATACCTGTATAATTCTACCGAAAATTGGGTATTATAACGGTAAGTATAGAACGACTAAGTGTGAAAATCTAACCTCTAAGAATAGTAATTAAATACTTAAATGAAACAGTATAACTAATAATCACTAGTCCCATCTTCGTTTTGCAGGCGTTAATCTCAAAACAAAAATATAACCTAGACTCACCTTTGCCTCGACTATTTGCGGAAGATTCGACTTCGGGTTTCTCGGGACTATTCTCCTAGCACCTAAGGGCCATCCCTACGTTTTATGTTAGTATTTTCTGTGGTTTTGATATGAAGAATCAAGTGAGGAAAGGCTTATTATATATAGGGTCGAAGTTAGCTTGGTCATGGGGACACATGTCATTGCCTAAGATCATGTGTTGCCACCAAAGGACATGTGGAGCAAGCTTGACACCAATCTGTCCTATATGCTGCCACACGTCCTTGGGGACACTAAGAGTATTCTAATATATGCCAAATCAAGCTGGAGGTGGAGGGTTGATGCCATTCTTGGCTCACACAACAACACTTGTCTCTATGGACACTAAGATGACTTTATTGGGCAACACTTGGATAATGAGGTGGAAGGGAAGTAAGATTACGATTTGGTCTGTTGATCCCATTTACTTGGGGTGTAATAGAGGCCTCCGAAGTCACTGTAAAGTCTCCAACAAGTCTGGACATGAGGCACACTCCAAAACAACCACTTGTCTCCAAAGACACTAATTGCAATTTCATTGGTTTAGGCAAGCACGAGGTGTAGCCATGGATTGGAGAGCTACTGTGGTGTTTACAAAACATCCTTGAATCAATATTTTCATCCTTTAGTTGTCCTAAACTCGTGGGTGTCTCCAAACCAAGACGCTTGGTCCATTTAGATTCTAACACAAAGTGAGGTGCTTAGCACCTTTGACGTGCTTACGCTTTCCACACGCTAGCACATACTTTTCACATGATTTCTATTGCTCTCCACACTTGTTACAAACTCCTATGTGTGTCTAATAATCTCAATCACCAAGCTGCTAACCAAAGGCTAGCTCGTGAGGTCGCAAATCGGGTCAGTCGAGCGTTACGATTTTATCCGTTCGAACCTTGACGTGCTTAAGTCTAATCTTTTTGTCTCAAATTCCACAATATGATATATATCATTAAATAAAGACTTCTCATCCATACTAGATTTATCATTGACCTTGGATATGATCTACAAGCCCATGGCTTACCTGCAGCCTTACTTGAACGCATTCGGGGTCGAACTAAAATTAAGTCACCATCCGATTGGCCTTATCGAGAAATACAATCCTCTTTATTATTCTCCATTCTTTATTTGGGTTATAGATACTCTAAGATCTCTTGATGATTCGCCATTAATTTAGGTTTGAAGTCGTTTATCTTTACTACTTGGCCTTATACGCCATTTATAGGCTATGGTTCCTTCCAATGAGCCTTGGTCAATTTCTTTTATTTTCTTGGATACTTTTAGGCCTAGATGAGGTTCATTACAGCTTCAGTCAATGTGGGGGGGGGGGGGGGGAAGNGAAGCTCTGCTTACTACAAACACAATTCTGAACAAAATATCAAATAAGCAAAATAGCACAATGCCTTATGAACTTTAGAAATGTATTGTACCATCGTACAAACACCTCAAAGTGTGGGGGGTGCCTTGCAAAAGTTGTTGTACCACCTCCGAAAAAAGGTTACTGTTGGACCTAAAACCGTTGATTGTGTTTTCATTGGAAATGCACACAATAGCAATGCTTATATATTTATGGTTCATAAATGAGATATACCTGATATACATGTTGATACAATCATAGAATCACATAATGCTTTTTTCTTTCAAATTTCTTTGTAAGGTGTGGACATTGAAATCCACAAAACTAATTTACTAACTTAATCTCAATGAAGAGTTTGATGGTTCTCGTTTAATAAGGAAAATACAAAACACAAATTGATAAAGAAAAGACTTTATTGATTTGAATCAAGATGAGCGCACTTAGAATTTAAGTTACAAAATGATTATATGAATGTCTTTAGAAATTTTGCCAAAAGATCCCCTGGTCCTTCTTTCTTCTTCCTTTTATATTGCTTCAATCTAGCTCGGCCTTCCTAACTTCTCGCCATTCTGTTTTGTTCTTCTCGGTTAGCTCCCACCTATGTTTTCCTTCTATCTCGGAGTATCCCTAAGAATTCAGAACCGCCTGGACTTGGTCACTACGTGCTCGGGCTGCGTCTATATCCACCTTGGTTCGACTATTCACCGGGTAATTCTGTTGTCCTTTTAATGTACTCAGGTAGGTAGCTCTTCTAGCCAGTCCTTCTGTACTCAACGCGTACTGAATTGACCCAGGAGATGGTACTAACTGGGGAAAAATCCTGCTGAGTGGGTTTTGACACCAACATAAGAAAATACAACGTCAAAAAGGAATATTGAACAAAGAAAAACGGATTCCTTAACAAATAAGGCAAGAACTTCTGTCACTTCCACAAATGGAAGAAGTAGAAGTTGAACCTCGACGAAGCAAAAGATCTCATAAGGAAAAATCCTTTGGGGATGATTTCATGATGGTGTTTCTTGCTGAGAACGAACCAAGAACTTACTTTAAATTTATTTCTATACCAGGCGCACCTCACTGGAAGGAAGCCATCAATAGTGAAACTAATTATATCTTACAAAATAATACTTATGAGATAGTCGATTTATCCGAAGGGTCTAAAGCACTAGGGTGTACATGGATTTTCAAAACAAAAAGAAAAATCGAGAACACCAAAGAAAAGTACAAGGTTAGGCTTGAAGTGCAAGGATTCCGATAAAAGAAGATCTAGATTTCTTTGACACTTATTCTCCGGTAACGCGAATAATAACTTTGGTTGCTATCGCGACTTTAAGGGGCCTAGAGATTCATCATATGGATGTAAAAACAGCCTTCTTGAATAAAGTTTAGAAGAGGAAATTGAAATAAATGGTTTGTCGTTCTAGGACAAGAGCACAAAGTCTGTAGACTTGTGAAGTCATTATACGGACCCAAGCAACCTCCAAAAAATGCCATGAAAAATTTGACAATTTAATGATGTCAAATGTGTTTACTATAAAACAATGTGATAAATTGCATATACATCAAAAATACTCCACATGGATACGTTTTGTTGGGATTATATGTTGATGACATGCTCATTATTGGTAGCAATAAAGATATGACTAACCAAACAAAGAGTCTTCTTAGTCAAAACTTCGACTTGAAAGACATGGGTTTAGCAAACGTTATTCTCGGGATTAAAATCCATATAAATTCCGAAGGCATCATTTTATCACAAACACATTATGCTCAAAATATACTTGATAGATTCAAAAAATATTCAAGTAAAAATGCGAAAACTCCAATAGACCCTCATATTCACTTGACTAAGAACTCAAGAACAACAGTGAGACAACTGGAATATGCTCAAATACTCGAGAGTCTAATCTACTTAACCAATTGTACTAGACTCGACCTAGGGATGGGCATTCGGGTACCCGTTTGGGTTCGGGTCATGTTTTTTGGGTTTTCAGGTTTTTTTGGGTGGGGGGGGGGGTTAGAACATGTTCGGGTATGTATAGTTTTGGGTTGGGTTCAGATATTTTAGCTTCAGATTCAGGTCGGATTTGGGTATCCGAACTTTTTTGAAAAAAAAAATCAGACCGACCAGAAACTTTTGTAATTTGAATGGATTTAAAATTTTAATTAGTGTTAAAACGGTTTAATAATTAGTTTAAATATAATTACTTCTTCTTTTCCATTTGAATTTATTTATTCATTGAAATTTTAATTATTGTACAAAATTATACAAAACATTTTCTTATACTAATTCAACTTGATTATAAATTTTAATATATGAAGAAAGATATAAAACATAAAAAATCATTATTCCACTATACACAAGTTAATACTTAAAATCAACTTCTTCATGAATATATATATATATATATATATATATA